>BOPN01001567.1:87500-117500 GCA_017312705.2 Penaeus japonicus
GAAGGAGGAGAAAGAGGAGAAGAAATAGAAGAAGAAGGAGGAGGATGAGGAGGAGAAGGAGGGGAAGAAGGAGGATGAGGAAAAGGGCAAGATGGAGGATGAGGAAAACGGTAAGACGGAGGAGGAGGAAAAGGAGGAAGAGGAGGGGAGGAGGAGGAGAAGGAGGAGGAAGAGATGGAAGCAAAGGAGGACGAGGAGGAGGAGGAGGAGCAGAAGGAGGAGGAAGAGATGGAAGCAAAGGAGGACGAGGAGGAGGAGGAGGAGGAGGGAGAGATGGAAGCAAAGGAGGATGAGGAAGTTAAGGACAAGGAGTAAGGGAATAAGAAAATAAAGATGCTAAAATGCTATCAAATATTATCAAGTAATATGAATGACAGTCAAGCTAATTATATTAATCAGGATAGAAATAAATCCAATTATATCAATAATCATCATAATAATGATAATAATAATAATAATAGCAATAATGAGAAGAAAAGAAATCAATATGCAATAAAAGCCAGATGCGCATACCTATGAAAAACACAATATAAAGTCACTTTTTTAAAATCACCTCTTGCTGATTTTCATGTTTTGATACAGTGAGTATCAACATTGCACATAATTTCTAAATTGTAGGTTTGGGAATATCCACAAAAAAATAAAGTAAAATCTGATAGACGAAGGAAAGACAAAGGCAATAATTTTTCAATATTTTTCTCCTGAGAATGAGCGTTTTTTTTATTTTCATAGACATGCATTATTTTGTAAAGTTGCAACAGGAATATAAGACTAAAATTGAAGTCTCTGTCTTCTTCAATCTGAATCTTCATTTCAGTCTTCAAGCTTGATCTTTAAACTCAAACTAAAAAAAATAATGGCTCAATAAAAAAACCTTCAGGTGAGAATAAAAGGATAAAGTTAGAAATCACTAAATCACTAGAAATAAGCAAAACAAATCAAAATCTAAAAATAGAAAATTTGTTGAGGAAAGCATGTGAAGGAACTGTTTTTTTTTTATATAGATACTATGATACATTAGGTGTCAGTTTATTAAAAACGTCTCTACCTTAAAGGACTTACGAGTCTCCTTAAAATACCATTTTCATTAAGGCAGAGAATGTTACCATTAGGATGATAATTATAATAAATGGAGATACTGTCACATGAAATTATGTTCGGGGAAAAAAAACAAAAAACTAATCACCCAAATAAAAAACACTTCTAATCTGTTGATCTTGCCTTGAATTGGTATAACTCCAAAACTGCGATATAAGAAAATGTCAAAATTTTTATGAAATATAAACCATCAGTTTGCAACTTCGCATCAAACTTCAAAATAGTAACTTCTATTTTCAATCAAAAAAGTAATTTCTTAACCATGACAGTGAATTGGTCTCAATTAATTCACAATGATATCACCTCATCTTGTATTTTCTCCAAGACAGTACAGAGGGTTGTTTTTTGACATTTGCCTCTTTAAAATGTTGACCTTTGAGCAATACTCTTTAAGCAAAACTTTCAGAATTGAGATCAGTATCATTATTGTGGCTCAAATATTATTCCCATCATTTCCCCAAAAAAGGTTTTCAAAGAACTCCATTTGGTAAGAATTAAAGGGTAAAAGGTAGAAATCCCTTCTAATAAACAGATGGACATCTTCATCCACCAAATTTAGCTGATGCAGTTCAATAATTATGGATAAATGTGTATCAGATGGGAACCAAATATAGTCGTTGATATGGGGTAAATACAGTGGCCAGACTCAGATACTCGGACTCACACAGCAGATTTGCGTCAATAAGCTCCACAAAATTAATGTGGAATTACACTATTGTGAACTTTTAGTACCTTCTTTACATCACTTTAGATTGTAACTAATCTCTCTAACATGCAAGACTCATAACCTTGTGTTCTTTTAACGACTCAAAAAATGATTGTTATTCATTTAGCTACAACAACACAGCACTATTGTAATAGAAAAGGCACTTTCCATATCTAACGGTCTTAAAGCCGCATCTGCATGACCAGGCACGCCAAAAATGCTAAGTGTTATTGCATTTCTTCATTCCAAAGTCAGGTGTGAAGGATGTTTGCGTAACTTTTTTCATAAATCATAGTGATGCTCCATACCTTTATAACTATAAAATGGCATTACAAAAACTCATCATTCCAACAAAGTTTATTGACAAGACCATCTGACAGAGGAACGGGGGAGCCATTGAATGAGAATAACTAATACAGCTACTTGGGCTGAATGTTCAGTGTTCCAACCTCAAATGATGTTTCTTCTCAGTAGACGAAAACTAAGTAAAAGGATTGAGCAGCTATACAACTTTGTCATTTCAGTACCATCCTCATGCCGCATTCATGACTAAAAACTGAAACCCTCTGAAGAATAAGACATGCTATCACAATTTATGTTTGTAGTTAGGCTTGCTGTACATAAGTATATATATATAGTTTTTTTTCTTCTAGTCAAGCTACTTATTTACTTGGCATTAATTGCTAGCTGTATTTTTACAGATTCACCTTGTTAGACTGCCTCTTTCAATGAACCTAATTTGCACTGGCTTTTTTCCATTCTTGGCTTCAGGAAAACCTACCGATATTAACAGCAATCTCCCTAAATGAATTGTGTATCATGTGCAAGTAAAACATAATGCCACTGTGTTATTTGCTACAGAAATCCTTAGTAAAAATTACCTTTACAAGTTCAAAAAAAAAAAAAAAAAAAAAAAAAAAGTTGATGTACATTAGCAAGAAAGAACCAAGTTTTTTAATGCCACCCCTGAGTTACTACTAGTTCAACTAAAAACAAATGTCTAAAAAGCAGTTTGATCTGAACTTTTATAAACATCTTGATTTTTGGCCACTGAACATCATTAGAAGTTGTTTTATTATAGAGGCTGTTTTACAGGCACTTTTTCTAGGCAGGTGTTATTGATGACTGATTTGAGAACCATGAAATAAAATGAGGCAGGTGATTAATCGATATTTGTGATTAAGGAACTATTTGTTGCACTTTCTGGAATTTCATATTTATTCGGTGACAATGCTTGCTACAACTGGCATATCAGAGTGAAAATACAGGAAGATAATGATTTGTGTATGTATCTTTCTGACAGAAAATATCAAGACAATATTTTTTTCTTGTTTAGTCCACAATAATGAAGCAATTTTAACGAGTTGCCAACCCTATTTTTTACATGGTACAAAAAGATGTCGAGGAGTATAAACTGCAGCACAAGTTGCATCAATGTAAATATTTTCATCATAATGCAATATTTTAAAAACACAGAATACAAGTTTGGTAAATATAATATTAAGCATATGATGTGGCAGGGTAAATACAAGAACCTGTCAAGTTGTTACTAGGATTCATACACTAAGCAATTGTGACAATTTCCATTTTCTGCAATCAAGGTACAGTGAATATTGGACATACCTTTTATCAACTCCTAGTTCCTACAGGAGAAAAATTTAAACCTAACTATTGTTCCTTTACAATCATAAAGAACATGGAATACTTTCAAAATAATTCTTTTTTTCTTTTTTGTTCCTGTACAGAGAACTTATTCAAAATGGACACACACACTTCCCTCTATAGACTGCTAAGATACCTCTCAATTATTTTAGTCCCCTTTCACTACAATTCTCCCTCTGCTGATTGAATGGCATCCACATTCGTCCCCCTGTGCAGATATCTCAAATAAGACATGAAAAAAAGGCTTTCAGTTATATTATTAAAGGGTTAATAGTGACTTGCGCACTGCCTGAATATCTCTCGAAGGGCAGAGCAAGGCGAGGGACTTCAAGCCCTTCACCGACCTAAGGCGTTTTTCCCCTCCACTGTCCGTCTATCTAGTTAAAATTTACAACGTCTGCTCCTTCTGACCACAATAACTTTTCATGATCACTTGCTTTATATTCCTTTTTCTTCCTAGGTAATAAGTTCAACTTTACTCTTTTACTTTCTTCAAGCTGTGTATGTATTGCTTTCTTGTAAAACTGCTGCAAATGTGGCTAATATAAAGTCCACCATTACTTGAGAGTTTTGTTGCATTTGCAATACAAAATTCTTCATGCCAACAGTAGTCAAGAAAGTTTTAAGATGCTATTGAGACCATGGACAAGCACACACAAAAATGAATGTGATAGGGTGTTGCTCAACACTTGTTTATCTTGCTTTCCTTTGCATACTTTCAATTCTACTATCACTTGTCATTGCTAATTTTTCACACAACTTTTAATTCTCAAATCTAAATACCTTTTCAGTAACTTCATTTCAATTTTCAGTGAACTTGGCTTTCACTTAATGTCTTTTCTGGGTCACCGATTGTACTCAGTTTTCCTGTAGCATTGTTAAACAGTTAAATCCAACAACAATGATCACTATAATAATGATGATGATGTTATCATTGCCACTACAACAATTACCATCTTCATCATCATCATCATCATCATAGCTATCAACAGTCATCATAAAAAATAATAAAAAATAATTAGGGAACAATTATAAGAAGTTTACATAATTTAAAATAAAGACTAAAAATAATTATGAGTATGCTGAAGATAACACTATCGATAATAATTATGATGTAAAAAATTAATATACAAAAAACAACAACAAAAAAACACCTGAAATTAATAGTAGTAGTGGTGGTAGTAGTACAATAATAATAATTATGATAATTACAATAATGAAATATTGATGGCAACTATGAAAAGGAAAACCCAAAACTGAGCAGGAAAGAAAATGAGCAAACACAAAGGAAATATTCCTCACATATACTCTGTATCAAAGAACCTGAAACATTCCTCACACTCAATGAATTGAGGATTTTATACACACTGTGTGATCATGTGGCACTCTTCCCATCTGTCACAAATGAAATCGAAACTCCCCTGCCAATGGCTTATCTCGAGCAAGGTGGATACTTCACAGAAACTTTGCACTGTTAAACAAGCTCAATCACTTCTTTTCCTTGTGTCTGTATGAAATGTCTCAACACAGTATTTCCTATTATTTCCTTTCTTCTTTTTCCATATGTACAGTTGCTAATGCAGTTTCACTGGTAATTTCAACTATCATTTTCCTCAAGAGGGAGAGCATATTCTTGAAGATACAGAGCTGCAATTTGGCTCTTGAACTATCTAACACCATTAATATCAATTCGAATTCTGTGATGCACAGTTAATATCACATATACAGTCTGATCCCAACTCCTGCCATCGAGTACAATGCCTCTTGTAATGGTGAAGTTCTAGTGAAATAGAAATATCACAAAGTTCCTAGCTGTTCCAAGGTCTTCTTTATGCAATGTAATTATAGGTATTAGGGTTATCTTTATCACGTTCCATGTAGTCACGGTCAATGAGGGATTCTATCCTCTTCTTCAGATCCGTGGGCTGAAAACGAGAGTAGAGCAGGATTAACACACAATGAAAAGGTGAATGAGGATGTACTTAAAATCATTCTGAACTCTGAAAACACATTGCAGTCTTTCTGATACTGTCAAACTCACTGTCATCTTTAAGGTCTTACTTGTTATGGATAAGGATTCATGGGATGAAATGAGATAAACATACACTTAATCAGAATTTAAAAAAATACTCTACAAAGACAAATGACACAATAAGATTCATCAGGACCTAAACTGAAAACAGTTTATGGAAAACTCACTTTCATCATGAAAGTGAAGCTTACAAGGTCATGAACAGACTTGCATCTTGCATCTAAATCTATGTCTATCTTTGTCTTTAAAGGTGTGGGGGGATTATATTATTTCTTCTAAGGGAAACAGAAAATTGCTGGTTTCAATATATAATAAATAGATAAATAAATAAATATATACACATATACATCTATATACATACATATATACATATACAGACATACACACTGTATTCATACCTAAATCTATGTACATATATCTATATTTTCAAAGGGGAGAAGGGATAAAATTATATTGTCTATGCGGTGGGGAAATAAAAGATGGCTGTATATATGATGCATATCCTTTTGCAGATTACCAAATATTTCCTCATGCTTTAGCTAGAAATAATGAATAATTTCTGAATAAGTAAACAATATAATAATAGTTGAATGGCATAGAGCAAAAATCCTCCTAAAGAAAATGATAAAAAGAGGGAGATGGAAACAGTACCTTGACAGGGAATTTAAGTTGATTATAAAGTTCAGTGATGAGCAAGTTGTGGGGAAGGACTTTCCTCATCTTCATAATCCTCACAATGGCTGCATCAATCTGGTACTGGCGGTCCTGGAATACTCTCTCTTCCGTCTGCTGCTGCTCTTCACTCTGGGGTTGGGAAGAAAGTGAAGAAAAGAAAAGAAAAAAAAGCATTACAGGTTGCAGCATTCACATGTACAGGTAATAATACGAGAATTCTTGAATTTTACCATATAAGACACCTAAAGCTGAATGTAATGCTTTCAAAACAACAACAGAGAATGTTTATATGAGAATTACTAAATTATGAAGTATGAGAAGTAACTGAAGCACTGATCTTTATCAGAATTACATTAAAGTATTTCTGAAGATATGAACTGAAATGTGTCAGTTACATCCCCTGCTTATCCCTTATCTCATTTATATCTTTTCTACATTTGTCACAATGAACTCTGTACATTTTTTGTTTGGCAAAAAGCTACCATAACTCAATGCCACATTTACATCTCACAAACTACCTTCTACCCATTCTCTGATCTGTGTAAGTTTTATAAACAACCATGATGAAAAAGAAATCAAATCAAAATGCAATTCTATTCTATGCATTTCAAGGTTTTTCTTTATCAGAATCTTCTCCTTGAATGCATTAACCCTTTCTGGACGGGTGGTACACTACTGTACCACTCATTCAAAAGCCCGGTGGCCGGGTGGCACAATATTGTGCCAGCCATTTAATTGATTTAGGCCTAAGCACTCGAAAGCCCCGGCATTGTGACATTCAAGGCTGGAATGCCCCCGTCGTGAGTGGGTTAAAGCCCCAAGCTTTTTCTTACTCTAGTGTCCTTCCATTTGCTATCAAGAATCTCTAAAACTAGAGACAGAAATGTATAACATTCAGTACCATGTATTCATCCCTCAAAAATGTATCACATCTTCCTACTTACAGTTTCCTTCATTTGGATCTGATTGATTCTGATACGGAATAGCTGGTTTGTGAAATCCTTGTTATAAAAGAATTTATCATCGTCGTTGACATCTTTGCTGCGCGGCATCTTCTGTAGGACTCTCGCTTTGCCACAAGCCAAGGACTGTAAAGTTCGGCGGAGCTCCCCATCCTGAAACAATAAATCAGTGAACTTACATGATAACATCAATAAGTTAATATAAACTCCTGTTTCATGCAAATACTGAATATCATGCCATTGCACACACCACATTTGCTGGGTGTTTTTGTCTTACCTCAATATTGGTTCCACTACTGATGTCAGCGAGTGCAAGGCTGTCGGCTTCATTGAATAAGAGCAACACAAGAGCCTGGAAGAGTGATACTTGCAGCTCCTTACTTCCCATCGGGAATGCTGCTTTCAATACGCAGTGTCCAAGAGTTGGTTGCCACTGTAAATTAGAAGGGAAAATTATTTGGGTGAAGTTAATGCATTTGGAATACTGTAACCTAAAATGGATACCCAGCAAATCATTAAACAAATTGTTGAACTCTAGAATAGAATAGAAGATTTTCAATCCCAGAAACAATGCTTTTCCACAGCCAAGCACTTTAGCACAAAAGGTAATTTGCAGATTTGATCTTTTACAATGGGGAGGCACTTTTGAGTGAAAAATGATATTTCTGATTTCTCAAACCTATACCGACCTTGTGAGCTTTTAATTTGTACATAATGAAGCACCTTAAAATGTACTTAACCCAATGCGTATGGGTGTCATGACATACATGTCGGCACTGATTAGGCCTAAAAGACAGGAGTCAGTTTGTCCATGATGTGACATCAGCTTACAGTTGAAGCGCAAACACAGTCATTAAGTATTATGGCAATAACGGCACTAGCTCCAGAGCTACAGGGTTCCAAAGTCAGCCTAAACCTGCATTTTATGATTGATTTGTGGAAAAATATTGTTTAGGCTAGTCTGTGCTACCCGGAGGGTGGAGAAAACCCTTTCCACGTCCCTCTAATTTTTAGCTGGTGACCCTAGTGTTGTAGGTAACCCACACTAACAACCAGTTAGAGTTAAGTAGGCAAATATATGAAAAGAGAAGGGGAAAAATTAAGAATACAAGAAAGTAACACACAATACGAAAGAAAATAAAGAGGAGGGGAAGAAGAAGAAAAGAGGGAAATTGGGAATTAGAAAAAAAGGCAAAAAGAAAAAAGAAAAAGAAGAAGAAAAAAAGGACAGATAGTTACAAACATGATTTTAGAATGGTAAAGGGCAAGACTGAAGGTAATTTGTTCTGAACTTACCTGTAGTTTCCTATTGCTATGCTTGGCTAGATAAAACTTGGTGAAGATTTGCTGATACTTGACCATTTCTGATGGTAGGTTGACCTCCATCACAGGATAGTTTGGCCAGTAACCCATTGTTAAGATATTTACATTAAGTTCCATTGATGTGCCTCCAAGGTGTGAATTCTGAAATTAGAATAAGAAGAAACAAGATAAACTACACAAGACTTCAAAAATTAATTTCACATACTAAGAATGGAGTATATCAAACACTTTCTATCTTAAGGCCAGACGAAACAGCTCGGGAAAAAATATTCATGAAAAGAAAAGTTTTCAATATTTTTTACTCAAACCTGTTGCAATTTGCTTAAAATCTAGTTTCTGATAATATGGCAAACGTAGAACTTTTTAGTTTATGACATTATGACGTCAAAAATGAACGTAAATTGTAGTTTTCTTTCTAGAGGTACCAATTTTGGCATGGTAGTAATATGAACATAAACACGAGCATTTTTGCTAAATTCGTTATAGTTCGTGAGATACTGCTGTCGCAATTTTATGTAAATAATGACATCACCTTTTTTTAACAAAATACCGCTCCCGAACCATTGTTTTTCAATATTTCTAAAAACCCATCTGTAAAAATGTAGATACACCTAAAATATATAAGTATGGTGATTTTCATTGAGATCCATGAAGTTTTCTGTGCACAGCTACGCATTGAAGTTGATTTTTGATGTTCTGAGATAAATGAGTTTAAAGTTTTAGTATGACATATCTATAGTAATTATCGCACGATTTGATTTATTTTTATACATGTGTACAACAAATATGTACTACACATATATGTAATATGTACTGCACTAGGTTGAGTTGGTGGGGGTGTGGCGACCTGTGTTCTGGTGCTATCAGCTGGTCGACCCCCCTCCTCCTCCTCCGCCTCCTCTCCCTCGCTCTGTTCTCGCTCTCTCCTCCATCGAGCTTCTGTAAGCTTCTTCATCTTCATTTTCTGCTTTTTGGAATGGCCCATGGTTGCCGTAATGGTACAATGAATAATCTACCAAAAAGCAACGCTCAAACACGAGTAATTCTGGTAAAAGACACAAGTGGGATGGAGATCACACTCATACATTCCCTCTGCTGCTCATGGCGGGTAACTGAGGCAAGTTTGTGTTTGTCGAGGAGAAGGCGTAACCGTTGTCGCACCACAGAGGTGCCAAATCGCCGCATCCCACCACACATAAGCACGGAAAATCAAACCAAAACAACAAATAACATAAGAGCTGGACTTCACCCAGACATTTAAATGGCCGCCGCCTCGCGTCCCTTTAAACAATCTCGCCATATGTTTTGAGATATTTCCTGGCCCAAACTTTATTCTTAGATACTTTTGCGATGTAAATATGTGAAAAAAAAAAAAAAAAAATGGAAAATGATTTTTTGAGTACATTTTACCATTCCAGCTGTTTCGTCTGGCCTTAAAGATTCAACAAATAAAGATAAACTGTCACTGAATAAAAGGAAATTGCAAAAGTAACAGTAATATTTTCTGACTAAATTTACCTGTTTGAAGGCTAACATGATGTCTTTAGAGAGCTCCATATCCTTGAACATGCCTTCTAGTTTGCTTGTGAATCCTGGACCACACTCCTGCTTCAGTTTGCTTAACATACTCTTCTCTGCATCCACACTAGCTGATTTCCCTACTAGCAGTCTCTTTGCCAGATCCTGTAAGAGAGACACTAAAATGAGCACTGAACTCTTCGTACTGAGTTGACGAAAATGCGATCCCCAAGATTCAAAGGGAAGTCGGATCGGCAACTCGCAAGCTACAGATGATGATAATCTTCAGTCAGAGGAAAAAACTCTAGCTGCAGCTTTTAAACTAATATCATATCATTGTCTTTTCTGTATTACCTGTTAACATTTTCATGTATTACTTTTAATTCAATCAGTTTTTACCAATGAATCTGTATCAAAAACTGACACTTACAAAAAAAGAGAGAGTGAGAAAGAGAGAACAAAGTAAGAAAAAAAGAAAAGGAGAAGAAAAATAAATAAATAAATAAATAAATAAAAAATAAATAAATAAATAAAAAATAAAAAGTTTAATATCATCTTCAATATCGATGTTTACTTAACCCGTAATGACAGATTACATGATATCACGTCATGTGGTGGCAGTATTTGCTGCTCTATAAACTGTATTTAGAGGGAAAGACCTTGACATGATAAGAATCAACTGGTGGGAGCGAAATATTCCCATAACGTGGTATCATGTCATACTGCATGAATGCTATTTTTGAACTTGAATATCATCTGAAGGTGTTGTAAACTATACTTGGTGAGGAAAGGGGCAATCTAGCATTAAAAAATCGGATAAAAAAGTAGTAATAGTGGTAGGAGCAGCAGCAGAAGGCGGAGGAGGAGGAGGAAAAGTAGAATAAAAACACCGACCTTTTTGTAGAATGCCTCAAAGACATCTTTCCCATGAATAAACCTGAAAAGGACCATAATCTTATCTAGGAGTCTCTCCAGCTCATCCTCTGTTGCTTCTTTGTTGCCGGCTCGCAGTTTGCCATCCACAAATTTAGCTGCAAAGAACATTTCTTGTATAAATCACTAAGAAAATATGCTTTCTCAATGTGTTTACTCAATAATTTGTCTCTAATGATTGTATGTTAAGTAACTAAATGCATAGAAATCAATATGGAATAAAGCTAGTTTTCCAAACTAAAGTTATTGGAATTCAAAATGATCCAAAACATTATTCTGGTAGATGCCCAGGTCTAAAGCATACCATGTTCTCATTACAACAATTGTGGGCACCATGAATGAATAGGTATCCCATGACAAAAATGTTCATGGGCAATCTTTTTATTTTGGAATGATATGTTCTCAAACCTAGATATCTTACATGATGGATGTTGACAAAAAAATGGTATTAAAAACAGAAAAAGATTATCAAAAAATAACATAAATAATAAAGTCTCACCTATCAATTCTGCAGGCTTATTTAATCTCTGGTTTATGAAATGTTCGAAGGCTTCTTTCAGAGCCAACACAAACTTGTCCGATGAGCTGAAGCATTCAATAACAATGCCGTCCATTTTATCCTTAAAGTCCAGGAGCTCCTGTACCATTCCCTTGTCCTTCTCTGGGTTGATCACTATTGTTTTTCCAAATGACTGGAAAAAGCAGGAAGTTGTTGTGACCGGTGGCAAAGCAAAACTAAACTCGGGTACAAAATATTGAGGAGTTCACTAAGTAAGCGGCTATCCAACATGTTTTGCAAAAGCTGCTACCAAACTGATGAGAAAAGATTAATCTGTGATTGATGTAAAACAATAGTAAACTGCAAAATAAGCCACACATGTGAAAATGTAAGCCAGCTTTTGCAAATCATGAATCAACAGCCTGGCATGAACAAAGATGCTGATACTCAACTCAATGAAAATTTCACTAAATACAATTTTTTACAATCTTCTGTTTTATCTAAGGTTTAACAATTTCCAGAATCCAGTTTGTTTTACATCTAAGCTCTGACTTTCTAATGACAAATTAATTACCAATTACCAAGGTCATCAATATTCCATAACAAAATGATATGGAATTTGACAAGAGATAATAATAAGAAAACTTTTCATATATATAACTATATATAAAAAATCTTCAGAAAAATTGTCTTCCATTATAATAATAGTGTGTTATGTTAAAGAAAGAGAGAAATTATTTGTTGGATATAAGATTACAGAAAACTATGATTAACGATAAGAGGTCCACGGTAGCAATTAGTTTTATATGTATATTTCCATAATTGGTAGCACCACTATCTTGGTAATCAGGCACTAAGTGAAGATGGCTGGTGAGAGATAAGGGATGCTAGATAGTGTGTGAGCAACTTTCTGGTAACTTTCCTGTCCAACCACTCAACCATACCCAAGAAAACAACATGTAACATTTTGCCAGCCCCCATGGAGGGATTACAAAAGGCAGAAGTTAATAATCAGCATCCTAACTTAAAACAGAGTAATTTCAATTCACCTTAATATATGCATTGAAGTGTGTACAAAGATCTTCTAATCCTCCCTTAATCCTTGCAAAGAGGTTATACAAGAGTGTGAGGTCGTGTCGTCGATTCTGATCCAGCAGTGAATCCAAACCTTTCTGTAGAAGGTGTGTTTTGTGCTCACTCAAGAGCTGCTTCTCGACACAGTATATCAACTGCCGTCTGTAAATATAATGAATAGTTTAGAATCAGGGATGGGGAGATAGAAACAGATGGACAGAATAGGAGAATGGAAGTATGGCAAAGTGAAAAAGAGGAGAGACTTAGGATTTCTTTTTAAAAAGTATTAGAGAGAATGAGACCTGATAAGTAAATTAATTTCTCAAGAAGTAAGAAAGTTGGCAGAGAAAATATCATATATATTTTAGCAGGCAAAATCAGATTTGGATACTTCACTCAAAAGCAGGAATGATGCACTTGAATTTAGGCACATTTGACCTTCAAAATCATTATACTTTTACATTATTTTAACATTATACCAAAAATCATCTAAAGTACATAAAGAACAATTCAAAACCAAAAACCTTACTTTGTTGACATGTCTAAGTAGTGAAGGACTCTGTTGTTTTCTTCCGTTAGTCGCTTATCAACATGCAGAAGGTACTGGGGAACATCACGGTCTTGCATGAGACGCTGACCTTCCCGTAAGTATAACTGTTCTGTTGCAACCAAAAATCTGGAAGGAGATATCCAATATTAGGTACAAGAACTTATCTCAAAAGGTAACAATACTGGCAAGTTGCTCCCTTGCCTAAATGAGCTCAACAATATTCCTTTCCTTGGCTGAATGCTGGTTGATAATGAATGATTCTTTTCAGGCAATGATGCACCAAGTGTCATTGAAGGTTATGTAAGTTCCATCAACTGTTGTAATGGCAAAGCAAGGACATCCACCCGCCATAAAACACATTGAAGTTTCCCAATTCAGAGAACTATCATTATTCTGATTAGCTTTCTGTTCTTATGATGTTTACCTGACAAACACGTATTTTACAAGTAATTCTCAAGTAAACTTAAGTGAAAAACAAGTCAACACGACATCAAACACACAATCACATACACTATCTTCCTCTCTCCTATATGGCTCATATGAAGCAAGACCAACAACAGAACAAAAAAAAATATAAATTACACTGTACTATAAATATGAAGGACATAAGAGTAAACAAAGAAATAGCATTCATCAGCGACACTAAATTCACAAAGAAGGGGATACTCACTTATTCTCAAACACTTTGTGGTAGATCTGTAGTGATGACAACATCCTTAACAGCGATTTGACGAGAGATCTGTCAATGGTCTCCCCAGATCGCTCTTTCTCAATCATCATGAGTAAACCATCCACACATCGATTTTCTACAACCACTTCTTCCAGTATATTTTGTCGAAACAATTCTAGTCCCATATCCCTGTAAATGAAAATAAAAAGGGGTAAATATGTGGACTTAAAACAGGGATGGAGGGGGGCACTTGAGAATAGAGATAAGGAAAAGGGAGCAAGAGAGGGAGAAAGGGAGAGATGAGAGAGAGAGAGGAAGATAGAGGGAGAAAGGGTGATAGGGAGAGAGAGAGAGAGAGAGAGAGAGAGAGAGAGAGAGAGAGAGAGAGAGAGAGAGAGAGAGAGAGAGAGAGAGAGAGAGAGAGAGAGAGAGAGAGAGAGAGAGAGAGAGAGAGAGAGAGAGAGAGAGAGAAGAGAGAGAGAGAAAAGAGAGGAGAGAGAGAGAGAGAGAGGGATAGAGAGAGGAGAGAAGAAAGCAAAGACAGGAGAAAGGAAAAGAGAATAAGGAAGAGAAGAGGAGAGAGAATGAGAGAGAAAGGGAGAGAAAGAGGAGAGAGGTAGGAAAGAGGAGAGAGAGAGAGAGAGAGAGAGAGAGAGAGAGAGAGAGAGAGAGAGTGAGAGAGAGAGAGAGAGAAAGAGAGAGAGAGAAAAGAGAGAGAGAGAAAAGAGAGGAGAGAGAGAAAAGAGAGGAGAGAGAGAAAAGAGAGGAGAGAGAGAGAGAGGAAAGAGAGGAGAGAGAAAGGAAAGAGAAGAGAATAAGGAAAGAGAAGAGAGGAGAGAGAATGGAGAGGTAGGAAAGAGGAGAGAGAGAGAGAGGAAAGAGAGGAGAGAGAAAGCAAAGACAGGAGAGAGAAAGGAAAGACAGGACAGAGAAAGGAAAGAGAGGACAAAGAAAGGAAAGAGAAGAGAATAAGGAAAGAGAAGAAAGGAGAGAGAATGGAGAGGTAGGAAAGAGGAGAGAGAGAGAGAGGAAAGAGAGGAGAGAGAAAGCAAAGACAGGAGAGAGAAAGGAAAGACAGGACAGAGAAAGGAAAGAGAGGACAAAGAAAGGAAAGAGAGGACAGAGAAAGGAAAGAGAAGAGAGAGTAAGAGGGGGTTTGGGTAACAGGTCAATCGTAAGAAAATATTAGGAATAAAACATTTTAACCAGACACCTGAACCAAAGGCTTACCATATGGAGGAAACCTGAGCATTCTGCAACACATATCCTCTGTCCAATGCCAAGAAGATATTACACACCATCTTCATCTGGTGACAGTGGTGTGTCCAACAGTCATTCAGCTGCCGTAAAAATGTCAACCGGTCGCTTGTCCCACTCAGGAACTGATTCAACCGGGATTTAATATGTTTCTCTGTAAGATCTGCAAGAGATGATTTGCATGTCATTATCAATAATCATATTTGTGTGTGTATTTATTCATTCTTTATAATTTAAGAACTGATATACATGAAAATCAAGGTGTGTAACTAATCAATCAGATGACTTCGTCAACCTATATTATGTGAAGGATGAACAGTTCAGTTTAGGCAGATTTGCGAAGACGTTGCTTCGCCCGGGCTATATGAATCAATTGTGGCAAATGTAGAAAAGGTAAACATAAGAATGAATGAACTTCATGTAATTATCATCTAATTCTGTTAAAGTTTTAATCAGAACATATCAATTAAATTTTTTAATGTTAAATTATTCATTTTGATTTTTTTCACTATTCTAAAAAAAAATCACATAAATACATTATAAACAATGTTTCTTTCTGATTAATGTATCTGGTAATATATCTAAAAATATCAAAATTTTAACTACTGATTTCATAACATCATTATGATAAAGATTCATCATTACCCAATTGTAACAAAATAAACAGATATGAAATAGGAATGTACAAATCTAAGCAATTTTATGTTCTTATCTGAATATCAAAATGAAATATAGGATGTGTCATGTGTCATGAACAGAAACAGTGGCAAATCCAAAGTGTAAAAAAAATAATAATCACGCCTTCCCTTTATCATCATTATCAATAATGGGTCAAAAAATAATAAATGTGTCCCTTTAAAAGCAATTACCTATAAGAAATTTAAAACTGGCATTGCTTTATTCAGAGCACAAAACAGACTGAACACATAAAAACTTACCTCTAAGATCAGTATAAAGTAATGCTGGAGGCCTTTCTGTGATTAAGTTATCTACATATCGGTACAAGTCCTCTTGAGTAAGGTTGTCGCGTAACTTTCTTGACTCCTGTATAGCTACTACTGCTTCTCTTAGAAACCGCCATGACTCAGCAATGTGGTCGACGGCTGGTTGGTTGTGCACTGGAATGAATGCATTTATAAATATATTTTGATGAAATAAATTCAGGAGATGGGGAGTACAAGACATGAACAACCATTCAAAAAATGTTTTGCTGTTTCCACTAATATAACTATACATATATATAACTATATATATATATATATATATATATATATATATATATATATATATATATATATATATATATATATGTTCTAAGGAGAAAAAAAAAGTTGTCTCAACTTCTCATGGGCTTACAATATCAATCTATTATGAACCATTATCAACCTGATGAAATGTATCAAAAATATATCTGCTGCCTCACTGTGGTGGAGGCAGCAGTGCTGTTTGTCATTACTAATGCAAAAGGACTCAGACAGGTTGGTATGACAGGGGTAAATAGAAAGAAAAGAAAGAAAGAAAGAAAAAAAAAAGATAGATAGATAGATAGATACATAACTTTGTGGGAAAAAGAGGAGAGAAAGACAGAGTCAAGGCCATTAGCATTTGTAAAACTTGCTGATGAATACTGATGTTGTTGAATACCAGTGTGCCAGAAAAGGTGGTGTGACAGCCACTAAATCAACAGTGTTAAATATCCTTTAACTTTACTTTCTTGATTTTCTAATGAACGTGAAGCAAATTTTGTATCTATGATATCATATTTTGACATGCAATACATTCCACATGGTATTAAATGTTTTTAAAAGCTAAAAAACCTCATAGATTGCTGTAATTAGTCATTCAAGGAGCCTAACTTCAGGGAAAGTAAAAATATGAGAGCTTGCTGTCAACTGGTTATGCCGAAGATGAGATTAACAACAAATAAACAATCTGACCTACATTGGTGGAACATCAACATGATTATCATTAACTATACATAAATATATCCTATATCATATATGTATGTCTTGCTCATCCACCCACCCACTTACCCACCCTATATTGCTTTTATAAAATGGAATGTCAAAACACTTTTGGTGCTAAATAGCTTCACATTTACACTCTTAAAAACAGTTTCCCTAAATAACAATTTAAACAGAAATGTAAAACAAAATAGGACATAATCCTAGAATACCTCTCCCTGTTATATTTGGCAAATATGAACAATTACTAAACAATCATGAATTTCTCAACTCCTACTACACAATCATTATGAATTTCCTTTGTAGATCTACTTTAACCCACTGATGCCAGAGTACGTGGATGCTTCCTATGACTTGGTTTTATTTTCTATCTTTTACACATAAATGCTTAGTCGCTACCTCACCTCACTGACTCATATCATTTCTTGAAATTCTTTTGGAAAAAAATAAAAAACAAAAAAACTTGTTATTCATAAAGTTATAATAATAATAATAATAATGATAATAATAATAATAATAGAAATAGCAACTTTTCTTTTTCAATATTTCCTAGAATGGGGAAACAGGTGAGGTTAGGTGGATCTAGGAATTATCTCCTTAGTGGAACCCTCTGTGCATATAAAAACCCTACAACAACATAGTGGATAGTGCATGTTCTTAACAACAACAGCTTATCATATGAATAGAATGATGTGCAGCTTTGAAGGTCCCTTTTGAGCAAAGCTGCCTTATAAAAATATCTAAAACGATGTATTTAGAATACTGATTGTATCCCCATACTAATATGGGGTAGTAATTGTAACTTTCTATGGGTCTGAATCTTTTCTAAGGATGGTTTTCACCTTTTCTGATGCCTAACTGCACCCCAATCTTCTTTTCTTCACAGACAAACTATTATATAACTTTGGAAGAAAAAAAAAATCATGTCACTCAATGAAAAAAATATCAATATTGTCAATACAATACGAGGAGGAGGAGGAGGAGGAGGGAGGAAAAGAGGAGGAAGGAAGGAAGAAGGGAATATTTTTGATAACATAATGCTCACCCTTAACTGCCACCATAGAAGAAAAGAGCAAAAGAAAGAACTAATTAAAAATTTAGAGGGATTTCTTCTAACAGGAGTAATACAATTAAATATCAAATATACAAACATGTAAACCAACTTCCACTACATACATTATCATGTACTTAAAAGTACACTCATTATATAATATCAGTAAAAAAGTATCTGAATGCAAAGTGTTGTACAGCTTCATTCATTCTGCAAATATTATGTAGGATAGGCCTTAGCTGATCATTGAGTAACCGTGACAAGCACACATTATCATTTCATAAGTCAAATAAGTCAGCAATATCCTCCTTTGATGTACTTTGAGCTGGGTATCACAGGATTACTAAAAAGGGTATCCTTTTTAATTTAAAGTGGTATCCTTTTCAGTATATTTTTTTTTCACTTCACTGTATTCTGGTTTCATTCATTGCCCTTACAACCCTTTGAATATTTATTGCAAAGCAAGATTTACATCTCTCTCCCTTCAGTATGAATTACATGTGTATTATCTAACCCCTTATTTGCAGGTAACCCTTGTTTTCAACAATTCTATCTAGCATCAAGGGAAATCTACCCCTTAATGCTGTTGAATCATCATGGTGTGTAAAGTGAGAGTGAGAGTGAGAGTGAGTAAGAGATTGCTTTAAGTTCTAGCATCTACAATATTTCTTGTTTTTACAAGCTGTTCAATGGAGAATTAGACCAGGCAAGAGGATTAAGATATATATGTCTCAAAATGCCCAGATTCACTAGCATATCACTTCCAGATAAGATCATGTAAAATCTTATTCTAATACTAACATCTAAATAATAAAAATAATAAGCATTCTTTAAAGATTAGTAAATAATAGCAATTAGACAACTGTTTCTAAATTTCATGTATACTAGTAGGCCAACCAAATTTTCTTTGAAAAAAATATATCAATAAAATACAATAATGAAATATGTCTGTCTGCTCGCTTGCTCGCTCGCTCTCAAATACAAACACACACACAAAATTTATCTTCAAAATTTCCTTGGCTGTCAGTTTAATAGTCATTTTCCTTAATGAGGGCAAGAGGGGGTGAAAGCAAGATATCATTAATTGATCAAATGTCACCAGTAAGATTTTCATAATGTGTGTATGTGAAGTTGCAAATTTTACCTGTATTAGCATTTTATTTTTAATAACAGGTTTGTTTCTCTTATTCAAACAAATGTCATTTATAAACAATATACTGATCTATTAGGCCTAATCTATTTCAATAATTCCTAATGAAAAGAGAATGGTAATTCATAAAAAAAAAGAAAAAAATAATAAATACAATATGATATATGTAATTTCAATACATTCTCATAAAAGAAAAAGACAAAAAAGAAAGAAAAGCACTTTTAACATCAATATCTGAAATCCAGAAATGTATTTGCAATGCTTGCATTGGCATGCAGCAAATGAATTGGTAAGGATTCATCTTCTCAGGTAGAGAAGATAGGCTAATGCTACATTCACAGGAAAGTTACTTAGGCAACTGAACTTGATGAGCCCAGATATATCAATGAATGATGTAATAACTAACATAATAACAATTATAAATTTAGTCATAAGCATGTATAACCTAGTAACTCCCCACATGAAATTAATGTCATTATACAAGTTATGAATACATAAATAAATAAAATAAAATTCATCATAGCTGCATATAGCTAGATGTGCAGGATTATTTGAAGTATCATTTCAATTGTTGAAGGATAATAATATTGCAAGAGAAAGCAGATTAATTAATGACACCCATATACCTTTCTGTATTTTGTCTGTTTTTTTTCTAACAAGTATATGACCATTTAGTAAACCAACTTTCATTTCAGTATATGCCTACATACAGTTTTAGTCAAAGACCTCATTCCACATAGGGTCAATTGTGCTTGAATCATAGAAGCCTAGAAATATTTAGGCAAAGAATTCAAAACATTACATGCTTTCTTTCCACTGGACAACATACGGGCTACTCCATAGGAGGTTAGGGTTGCACAGTCATCCATACTCAAGAAATACTCACGCACACATATATATGCACCTTTTGAAACCTATTGCACCCAAACATCATCTAGATAAAATGATCCTACCTATTACTTGCCAACATTGTAATATAATGTGGTCTGGCCTACCTAACCTTCTCAACGAAGAAGGAGGGTTGTCAGTCAATAGATTATTAAGTGACACCTTCACACATCAATACCAGAACCTTATCAGTTTCAATTGGATTTCAGCACAGTTAATGATAGATCTTGCCTCTCACAGGGTTTTTTTTGTAAATAAAATGGCACACTATTTACTTTAACAGTACTCACCTTCCACTGGTTCTTCTGGGACCAGTGCCAGGTATAAGACCAGTCAAAAAAAAAAACATTAAAAAACTCCAGACAGAATGGCTAATGCCCATATGTTTGTTTACATCAGTTTGAAAATCATGTTTATCATTAAGCTCTTGTTTACACATAATATCCCAGACATCAACATGACAGTCAATGGAGCTAAAATTTTTGATTACACTATGACTTCAGAATTTACCATACTATCATTCATGAATCAGACTGTAACTGAAATTGAGACTTGGCTCAAAGTTGACATAAGTCCTGAGTGAGCATCTGATATAAAATTACATACAAAAGAAAAGAGAGAAACTATTATTGTAGACAAACTTTTAGAAAAAATATAAAGGTCAAGGTCATATGAATGTGGTCTGTTACATCATGATAAGCCTACCTCCCTCCCTTCCTTGTACTAGTTCCTACTGAATCACTTTCTAAATGTGATGCTTCCTGGTTGGAGATTTCAACTTTCCTGATACAAGGGCCATTCCATCCCTCATTTCCTAGCAAGTGAGATCTATAGACAACAATGACTGACCACTCCTAACATGAAGATGCACTTTATTTACATAAAAACTAGGTATTTACATGGGAAGACTAGGAAAAGGAAGGCCTGATATTTAGGATGCCCTTCCTAGAGTATAAATGCTGCTTTTCACAACTCTTCCCATTGTTAGTCTAGCTGGACCTGATCTATGAGAGTTACAAATCACAACCATAAACAAATCTCTAATTTCCCAGGGAAAGTTCATCCACCGTAATGGCCGCTTTAATCAGAGCTTCACCCCTG
Organism: Penaeus japonicus; assembly: GCA_017312705.2. Classification (NCBI taxonomy): domain Eukaryota; kingdom Metazoa; phylum Arthropoda; class Malacostraca; order Decapoda; family Penaeidae; genus Penaeus; species Penaeus japonicus. Next base: position 108,614 of record BOPN01001567.1, read on the forward strand.
ACCAACGCACTGGCTTGATCTAACACAGAAGTGGACAATAAAAAAAGACTAAAAAAGAAATCGAACTTTTGGGAAACAACAGATCAAAATCTACATCACAAGACTTGGAAATACTAAAATAATAGTCTTCCTGTAGAATGTTGGTACAGGGTACCTCATGTCATCCCCAGAGCATGACCAAATTTAGCCCTTGCACCCTTTAGGGGTTGCATCATCTAGCACTGATATGTCTTACAAGGCTAAATAGTACAACCTAAAGAGTTATGTATATCTTAATCATATGCATTGGAACTTCCCTTAATTCCTAAATTCCTTTTCTCTTAAATGATTCTAAGATAACAGATGTGCCTTTCAAACTTGGATTTTTTTTCTGTATTCTTATGGCCTGTGTTCTATTCAAATATACTTGAAAATTCCTATGATCTGTGATGGATAACATCAGGGAAAAAGTTTCTGATACATACACAGTGACACATGCGCCTGCTTCAGCCATTACTGACATATTGCGGCAAGATACAAGCCTGTATGACATAACTGGTTTCTTATAAAATATGGAACCAATCCAAGGTATATCTCATCAAAACATATATGACGGCGATTTGCTAGCCTTTGTCCGAGTGCCTAACTGCTAGACACTTTGATGTTATTACTTTGGATTCGACTCTAGATTGTACGCCTTCCATAAGAGGTAAAAGCAAGTTTCATGTGGATTAGGAGAGAACACAGCAAATACAAATGTGAAAACAAGGTCCAATCTTGAAACCCACTATTAGTATATAAAATTCATAGACGAGGGCAAATTGTGACATTTCATATTAACTTGTGTCTCAACATGTTAAAAGATACGACTAAAGAACCAATGCCAATCTTAAAAATCCATTAATAATCGATAGAAAGGGGATGGCCTTGAATGATCATCAGTTTTCTACATGGTCAACCAATAATACACAGCCAGCACAAACGACCACAAGGGAAACAATACGTCCTCTCCAAACACACCAAACAACAAGCCAAAGCCACGTACCCACACCCCCAAAATGCACCTGAGAGTTCCTCCAGCATTCATACAATCAGCTGATTTATGTAACAAGGTGACCCCTGAAATGCCCAGCATGACTTCAAATACCTTTCTCACTACCCCTTTGGACAAAGATTGTCTGCACATCAGGGGGGCTAATCCCGCCCTGGCCCGACGTGCCACTCGGCAACAGCGCCAGGGGCAGGCGAGGCTTGGCACTGGGGCCCGAGGAGGCGAGAGGAATTACCTTTGAAGTTCTTGATGGCGAGCACCTTCTTCTCGGCGCCCTGCTTCTTGCCGAGGACCGAGGGCTGCTTGCTCACGCCGTTGGGTGCGGCTACCGAGGAGAAGTTGGCCACTTTCTGACTCTCCATGATGTCACTCTGTCGGCAGACCTTCTTCTGCAGGTGCGGGCGGTCCGGCGAGCCCGATGAAAGCCTTTTTCTCTGTCCGTTTGAAACGCTCTCACTGCTCACAAAGGCTGGCGGCGGCCTCGGGGAAGACATCATCATCCTCTACGTCCTCATAACAGTCTCTTTGGGGACTCTGGCCGCGACTCGAACGTACTACGATCGCCACCCAGGTCATCTGCGCGTCCTACCCACCAGGGATCCCCGCCAGGTCATGTCTGGAGCCGAAAACCAGGGCAGACGAAGGACTCGGGAAGGAAGGAAGGAGAGATGCAGAGTCCGTGCGAGTCTCGAACGGCGCGTCCGATTCCCTTCCTTCGGGACTTCGCCGATGGGTTCAGCCTCCGAATCCCTTCCCAGTGATCCCTCTGCCCTACAACTGTTCGGGTCACACGCCGGCCGGAATTAGCCACGTCGATGCTCGCCTAACCGAGATATTTATATATGTCCGGCGCGATTCAAAAATGAAATCTGCATCGCATGTTCGTCACGACGATCGGACAAACGGGGACATTCCGTGTGTATGTCTTCCGCAATATGTCTCGATCCTCCTCGCGTGCCTCGGCCGGGCGTCGAGAGGAATATTCCGATCTTGTATGGCAAGAGTTAGAGGCGGATGAAGCGTAAATCACAAGAATGACTAACGACAACTTGATGTTTTCAATTGGCATGTGTGAGGAATAAGGCCGAGGAGAGGGAGACGCAGGGCGATCCAACACCTTGTACTTGTCAAGAAGTGGATCCAGGTTTAGCTCGTGATTTACGCAATGATACATCTTCAGGTGTATTTCATATTAGTAATTTTAATTCACGGATCAATCTTCCTTAAAAGTGTCCCACCTGTAAGAAACGCACAATAAAATGCCTCGTATGGCCACAGGCAGAACGAGAACTTAGGGGATCCAAACCCCTAACGCAACCCACGAACATTGTATATATCAATAGTCTATAATCTCGCTTTTCTTGTACGAAGGAGAAGGAAATCGCGGTGTTTGTCTCCCTGTTTTCTCCGATTTCCTGTTGTCGCTGGAGTTCTGAGGCCGTTCACCAGCGTGTGCTTGGCAGGAGTTGAACACCGGGGCGATTTCTTGTCCATTCTTCCCGTGACTGAGTGTGAGAGACGCCTTAAACCTCTTGTAAAACACACCTTGGTGACTAACCAGGAGACGCAGGTTTTGACATCTTTCATCGACTTTTTTGTTGACAAAGAATGTATTTGCGAGGAAGGGTATATGGCAACCAGAATTAAACTCGCGCAGATATATGCAAGGAAGTTCAGCGACGTATTAGTTCATATTTCCTTCAATGACACTACAAAAAGATAACTATTCATATGTTCGAGTAAAGTTTCAGTAACAGTCCTGGCTGTGGAAAGTATCCCTTTGTTCTTAATTTCTCAAGTTTTAACCTGCTTGTTGATAGATTGTGATTGTCTTTCATGCCATGTTTAGCTACGTTTGCCTGTCCTTCTGTGCATACACTGGTGTTAGGATAGGCAAAGAGGAAGTGAGATATGATTCAAGATGAGATCTTGGCTCTGGGGACAGGATGCCATGTATGAACACTACCTGTAGAGCATAAATTTTGCAGATTGTAAATATGGAAGATATTTAACCTGTTGATGCTGGGAATGCGTGCATACATGCGTGTCCCTTCTACTGTGGTTTGTTTTATTGTTTTTACATATAGTTATACAAAATCTTCAAGCAGTTAACTCAAAGACCTAACTGGCAGTCTGGATGGGCAGTTTCTGATGCTGCTGGCACTAGCAAAAAATTAAAGGGATGAGGAAAATGTTTTCCCTGCCCTCCAAGCAGTGCATACTTGCCTAATGAATATTTTCCCTTAAATTCATCAATTGTCTAGGCTGACTCTAGAAAGCTGTAGCTCTAACACTAGCACTGTTACAGTCATGATACTTCATGGCTGTGAGTGCCCTTCAACTGTGAGAAGTTCCCAATGTTGCATCATGTGGACATTGGGACTAGTCTTTCAGACCTAATTGGAGCTGTCATGTATGTCATGACACTCGTTCGCTGTGGGTTAATTAATAGGCATAGACCTCAACTGTTTATCCTGTCCCTGAAATGTTTGTGAAAAGTTATTTCTATCATTATGATTATTGTTATTATGATTATGGTGATAAAAGTTATGATAATTGTAATAAATTTTCTGAAAAGTGTTGCATTACGAAATACCGTGAAAGTGGTATAGATGGATTGTTCTCACCCTCAACTATGCATACATAGTAGATATTACCCCAAATTTCACTTATATCCCACAAACTAGGCTTGGAATAGTAGGGGAGAAGTCAGTGAGGCTCTTCGACCTTCATCCTGGACTGAGAAACAATCAGCTGATGTCTTTTTGCTGTACCTGATGTGCCGTCTATTGGAAAAAAGGATTTCAGGATGTTCAGTTCTTCTATAGATGGCAGCCAGTGAGAGCTACCCATAGATTAACTGGCCAATCATAGGGCTTTCATGTTCCTCATTGTTAGTGAATCCGAGAGTTGACTTTTTGAGTGAGTTTTGAGCAGGTTGTATTTGGAAGATGTCCATGTGTGCTTGTGAGTTTGGTTAGAGTACAGGATGTATATTGGCAACACAGGATGCACATAGATAATGTATTTATTTGGTGTATTGCTAATCAAAGAACCAGTATAGGCTCTATGTATACAAACTGAAACAACACCTCCCAAAATTCAAGGTAAGTAGCATGAAGTGCTATGAAAAAGGGGTGTCCAGAAGTGGGCAAAGTCCTACTTTACCCAAGGCTAACCTATGGTGGTCACTTCGTTTCATGGTGGAGGCAACCTTGACTGCTGTGCACACTGTATGCCATGTGGGTGAGTATATCATTAAGAAGCCTCTTTTGGATTATTATTTTACAGTGGAGGTGGAGCTAAGGTACATATATGGTAAATATCAATGTAATTTATTTATATGTTACCCCACAACCCCCTGGTCTCCTTCATGGCCTCTTCTACTATTGGGGCCCACATTGTGAGGTATGGGGGGGAGGGGGGTTAATCATGGATTATATCCACTATATATGAGTAGTAGAGATGAGAGGAGTCATTGATATCACTGTTGTATTTAGTAATGCAGCACTATTAAAAATATTTACCATTAAACCTTTTAGTTCTGAAAATTTAGCAAACAGAGTAAATAGGTAAGGTCAAGCAGGCCTATGATGATAAAAAGTAATGACAATAAACATAATGATATTGATAATAACTATAATGATAATGATAATTAACCCTATGACGACGGTGCGTCACTCGTGTGACACAGCTAAATTCCAGATGCCAGGGCGTCATGCCAGTGTGATGTTTCCAATGCAATATTGCAATGGCCCGGCGTAGGGGTTTTCGCGTAGCGCGTACCCCGTCGGGAAAGGGTTAAGATAATAATTATACTGATAATGATAGTTTTAAAGATAATGATAATCATTAACCCTTTCCCGACGGGGCACTCGCTACGCGAAGACCCCTATGCCGGGCGATTGCAATATTGCATTGAAATCGTCACACTGGCTTGACGCACCGTCGTCATAGGGTTAAAAAGTAAGAAAAAAGAAAGAAAAAATATAGTGGACGGTGCATGTCCCTGGTGTCAAAGGTTTGATATTATTATTAACAACCAATCATGTGTAGTGTTACATTTCAAGCAACCAGCACAGTTGAAAGCAATTGCAGATTTCATGTTAGCATTAGACACAATATTGAATTACTTTTTTACAAGCAATTTTAGATTACTAAGTTCTGTATTTAAGCCTATAAACTTCAGTAATCAAGGACCTTATCAGCCAGCTTTAATACCACAGGACCACTATTGATGCACGTTACTAGATCCATTACCATTATCTAGGGGACTCTGCTCTTTTTAACCTATTGAAAGGGGCTGCCACCCTGTGTACCTCACATCTAGTCTATAACATCCATCTTGTATATCCGGGCTGGGGGAGTTCTTGCTTTAGACAGGCCATATTTCAGGTTGGCAGAATCATCAGAATCCTCCCTATTGTACAGAATAGGATCCTCGAGTTACTTTTTGTTCTTAGACGGGGTACTTCTGTGATATTAAACATACATGCTAGTTTCATTATTTCAGAGATATTTCCAGAAAAGAAATTTAAGTACTATCCTTCGTAACTAGAAGTTGGCCATCATTAAACTGAAGTGAATTTTAACCCAATTCACTTGCTCTGCTGTCTTCTTTTATCTATCGCAAATCTGTTGACTCCATTAGGCCCCATGCTACGATTTATTTTAATGCTATGTTCCATAATGATTCTTAACCCATTCACGCTGGTTGACGTGATAGCACGTATTGTGGTTTTCACATCAGACGCCCTGGACGAGCTATGAGGGGAAGCTGCGCGCTCGGGTAGAGCGAGCGGGCAACCCAGGCTCGAGGCTTGTGTGCCCGAGAATCTCAAGGCGTTAGGCTTATGCGTTTGAGAACCCCGGTATTGCGACCGCGCAAAGCCGGAACGGCCCCGGCGTGAATGGGTTAATGGCCATCCTGAAATCCTACATATATTTAAACATATGTGTGAAGCATTGTTTTCTATATGGATGGAAGGGGAAAGTCTGTGGGATTCCTTGGTTCTATTGTTTATTTAATGCCTTTATTTTTTCCATATTATAACATTTATAAGTAAAATCAATTATAAAATGGACCTACCATGATCATGTTATGTAGACCTGCCTGACAATTGTCTGGTGGTACATCTGTTCCTCATACTGTGTGTCTTGTTTTAAATGGTAGTATGCATTTATAGTATGCCAGAAATTGTAATTTTAACAAACCCAATTGGCTATGTAACTTTACCAAGATCAGTAGACCCATAAAGTCATAGGCAATCAATTTGTCTGAAAGAAATGAATAAATAGTGTGTGTTATCAACAGTCTTCTGTGGATGATACCATGACATCTTACTACCCATGATCGGGCAGAAATGGGCAAAGACCAAAGCTGTCGTTTCACTTGCCATTTTCCCATTTCTTTACCACCATGTTTTGAGTCTCTGAACTTTTGTCTCCATCAGGGGCTAGGAGGATAAATGAAACCACATCATTTGTCTGCTCATATCTGTTATAGTCAGGAATTGACATTTATTATGGGCACTATGAGAGTTACAATCTATGTAGGAAGTGCAGAGAGAGAGAGAGAAAGAGAGTATGTGTGCGTCTGCGTGCGTGCGTATTCAATGAGACTTTTAGCCAATTCATTTTATTTAATTGCAGTTGATAATGTGTAAGATGTATTTTTAATGATCTGAAGAAATTAAAGAAAAGTGATATTTGATAAATCCTAAAGTACTATAGTCTATATGGCTATCATACCATTTGGGCTTAACCCTAGGATAACTGTAGTCATAAAGGAGGAAAATACATCAATACAAATGTGCAATTCTATTACAGGTGAAGAAGAGTGGCAAGTGAAAATGTTGTCGGGTGGTCACGGTGAGGTCAATCCTAATTCATCATGGCACAGCAGCCGCGGGGCATGGCTCTCCTACCTGGCTGGAGTGCTGGCTCTGCACCTCTTCCTCCTATCCATACCCATTCTGTCCATACCCACAGCATGGACCCTTACTAACGTCATACACAACCTGGTGAGTGTGTGTGAGAACATTTGGTCTAATGAGTTGAAAATGATTAGCCTACAATTGTAGAAGCCACAGATTTTGTAGGATTCAAGCAATTGCTAGACTGTCAGCATTTTTGTGATTTCTTAATTATATTTGATTGTCAGTGTTTGTAATTAGGTCCTAAAGTTGGGCCTGAATATGCATATTTGTACTCACACATTTATATGTATGTATATATACACAGGTACATATTCATTAGCATAGATGAATACATAAGTGCATTGTATTCTCTCTTCATCTTTAATAAACACAAAGATAAATTAATACTATGTGTTGCAGGCCAATTACCTGTTCCTGCACCAGATCAAGGGTACTCCTTGGCAGCTGTTAGACCAGGGAAAAGCCAGGCTCATGACTGCATGGGAACAGATTGACTATGGACAGCAGTATACCACTACACGCAAATTCATCACCATTATCCCCATTGTCTTGTAAGTGTTTATTAGTGTGTAAATATTGCTTTTTGGTGGTATTATTTTCACCCTCTCTTGATTAAGTTTATTTCTTCTCTTTAACTCATTCACACCGGGGCTGTTTTGGCTCTAAATGGTCGGAATGTAGGGGTTTTCGAACACATAAGCCTAACGCCCGGGATTCGCGGGCGCACTAGCCAAGAGCAAGTGGTGTACACCCGCTCACCCGGCACGCCAGCCTTGACTAAATATCTCATGTCCTGCGTCTGACCAAAAAAACATTGAACGTGATAGCAAGTCAACCGGCACAAATGGGTTAACCCATTCACAATGGGACGTATTGTCACCTACTCCCGCTAACGGCGGGAAGATAACATGTGCGCGACGCTTCGTACTGGGGTGTTTTCTTGCTGCATGGGGCTGCGCTGATCCTCTTAGAGCGTTTTTTCACCCACCCTATTCTTATGGATTTCATGAATGCGTCTACTCTGTAAAGGCATGTAAAGATATTACCATGATCAGAGGAATTATTTTTGTCGAAAAAACATATTGCGCATTTTTAGTTTCATTTTACTGAACTTTGCCTATATTCTTCACTTCTATGTGAAAATACCAAAGGAATCTAGAAGACAATCTAGCGATCTATTGCCGACGTTTCAGCACGTCACATTGCCCCTCCTGGAAATCGGTGAGAAAATGCACATCTCAGGACATCACCCAGGTCTGGGGATATTTTTCAACCTCGTGATAGGACATCAACCAGTGCGAATGGGTTAACATCAGTATCTCCCTAGTATTGAAATATAGACATTAAAATTTTGCTTTATAAGAGTAAGACCAAACATGTTGGAGCCATAAATGACAGTGATTTTATACAAGCCACCAGAGTTGTCGGAGATTGGTAGAATTCCTTGACTTTTGTGAGTACCATTCAATACCCTTTGGACTGTATGAAATGCAAGCTGATTCTAAAAGGTCTCAAATACCATGAATGCTTATCTTCAAGTTTATAAAAAGAGAAAATTGATTATTGTTTTCTTGATAATGGAAAGATTGAATAATTGTATGCACCAAGGGCTAGATAAAGTGGATAGATAGATCATATTTGAAATATTTTGTTGTAGGAAACAGTTTCTTAGGCTGGTAGATAATATTAACTCTTCATTTACTTTCTAATTATTTGAAATAATTCATATTACTTCCACAGTTTCTAGGGATATTAACCCGATAACGATGGGGCTGATTTGGCTCCACCTGGACATAATGCTGGGGTATTTTGAAATACACAGTAATGCCATTTTTAAAAACAAAGAATGCTCCTTAACCTGCCAACAACAGGTGATGTGATATCATGTTATGTGGTGGCAACTCTTGCTGCAAGGGAC
>BOPN01001567.1:122500-125000 GCA_017312705.2 Penaeus japonicus
TTGCAGCCTGAATGGTAGTAGGATTTCCTTTAATTTCTTCCTATCATCTTTCTTTTTGAAGCAGATAACATATCATGAGATTTTGCCTCTCTTAATTCATTGTGGAAGTGGCACCTAATGACCAAATTGGTCATCAGGGCAGGTGGTCTATGACACTAGTGGCACTGGCTAAAAATGAGAGGGACAGGGAAAGATTTTCTCTCTCCTCTAGGTAGCGCAGACTAGCCCAAACAATATTTTCCCATAAATCCATCATAAAATGTGGGTTTAGGCTGACTTTGGAACCCTGTAGCTCTGAAGCTAGCATCGTTACAGCCAGAATACTTCATGATTGTATGCGCGCTTCAACTGTGAGGAAATCCTGATATCGCTTCATGTATGCAATGACACCCATCTTTTAGGAATAATTGGTATTATCATGTATGTCATGATATCCATATACAATGGGTTAACCAGATAACACCAAAGCAATTTTGGCTCTTAATGCTGGGTATTTCAATGTGTGCAGGCCTAACACCTCATGGCAAGTGCTGCCACCATATGACAATATACCATGTCATCTGTTGTTAACAGGTTAAAAGAATAAGTAGCCATTGAGAAACTGTAATACTCCATAACTTGAATTAGAACTACACAGTTATAAGGTTCATAATTTTGCTGAGTTGCAGTCTTATGCATTGCTCCTTTCCCTTACTCTCTATACCATCTGACTCTGCTTTCTATGAAATGCATGTCTTGATTGATTTTTAGAGTAAATTGAAAACTGCTGAAGTGTATAGAAGATTTTCTACTCATAATTTCATTTTCTTTCACTTTAAATGTCTGATGTAACTTGTAGGCTGCTCTCTTTAGTTACAATTATATACATGCACATGCCCACACACACATGCACGCACACACGCACACACACACACACACACACACACACACACACACACACACACACACACACACACACACACACACACACACACACACACACACACACACAGAGGCTTTTGTCGTGTATTTGGTATTGTCTTTGACTTCTGCTAGACGGGACTGAGGTGCAAGTCTCTGCCATGAAGAGAATTTCTCCAACCTCTTCCTGAGAAATCTCAGCAGTGCTAGAAAAGAACGTGTATATGAATGTGTTTACATCTGTCTGTTCCGTGCTTGTGAGAAAAAAAAGATAAAGAGAAAAACTTTTTTGAAAGAGTTGATATTCAGATCTGAAAGCTTTTGCATCCCTGAAAAGAATACTTAGTAAGAACATACCAGCTGGTAAGAATGAAAACAGACAGACACACACACACACACACACACACACACACACACACACACACACACACACACACACACACACACACACACACACACACACACACACACACACACATGCGCACATATTATGCATAGACCATTTTTCACCTTCATACCTTGTTGCTTGTCTCAGCTGATAGGGCCTACTAGAGCAATACAGCTTGTATGGTGGATGGTCATAATTTACAAAGGATGCAGAGGGTAAGGTACTATTCGGGTGAATATTTACGACAATAAATTTAATGCCAATGTAACTTGAAAAGTTGGCCCTATGTTAATTAATTTTTTGGTGATTTTGATGGATAACTAGAGGCAAGACGTGAAAGTGCTACAGATCTTATACTATAAAGTAAAAGAAAAAAGAGTGTACCTCCTCACAGTAAAGTTACCATAGGGCTGATTGGAGCTCAGAGTTTTAACAAATAGGTAACATGTTAGGGGTTTACAATGTTTTACAAAAGGCCAGCTAAAATATGTTTAAATAATGAAACAATTCAAATAAAGAGGAAATTTATGTCAGTTTGAATTCCATTCATAGATTGAGACACACAATGTCAGACTTTGTATGCAGTTAGCAATCTACTGGATATTGAATGTTTCACAATACAATTATAACAAAATAGAAGTAGAATTATGAAATTAGTATTAAAATATAAACAAAATAGAAATGGAAAGACACATTGGAATACTACTGTAAATTATATTTAAAGATATTTGTCTAAGTATAACTCAAAGTAAAAGAATCAAATTTGTGGGGTCAAAGAAGATTTAAGAGTCTAGACCCATTAGATAGTTTTGCTTATCATTAACCTTTCTTGCAAAGGATTCATGACTGAGAAGATTTTATTTAGAAAAAAGTAGCACCCAATAGACTACTTTTTGTAAGTCATGGATGTCAGTGACATGATTACAAAGTAAATCAAAAGCTGTAAATACTTTGAATAAAATCTTTTATTGTAGTACCATAACTTTAAGATATAACATTAAATAGCATATATAGCTAGAGTTAATGTCTTCCATTTTGGTAAAGATGGCAAAAATAGATTTAGTAAAACACATATCATATAATCCTGGGTCAGGCATCAAATAGACCAGATGGATAAACTCCCTGTGTCCAAACATCCTTAACATATATCTGTAAACCTTGCATTCTAGTTTGCAGAAAGTAGTATAGTTCTTTGTAGTGTCAGCTAGGTAG
>BOPN01001567.1:135000-145000 GCA_017312705.2 Penaeus japonicus
AATAATATATGCCAGTGAAAGTAATGCGACCTTTGTCATGGGTGAAGAAATAGTGGCGGTCAAACAGAGATCCTTTACAGAACCCACGAGCTCTCAGCAACAATACCTTCTCCTGACGGCAAATTGGGCATCGTTGACCACTGCAATCGGTGGTGAACCATCCACGATGCTGACTTTTAATGACATTGTTGTTCCCCACAAACGACACGCAAACGAAAGGTTCCCTAATAGGATATTTTCCGTTGATGAAATTGGTGTAGCTAAGATCTTTGCCGGTAATGTAGTGGTTCCAAGACTGGTTGATCACATTTCCCGCGACCCCCAGCCAGAAAGATTCCACATAGCCGCTGTTGCAACGTTCAGCATATGCCATGCTTATATTGAAGATCAGCTGGCTGGTTTCCTCGCTCGTAGGGACCGCAAGAGCACCCCCGGAAAGGTAACAAATATACTTGGCTTCTTCAAATGTTCTAATTTCGGGGAAGATGAGGACGTCATTCCGTTCCCCCATGCAGTAGTCTTGCTTCTTGATTCGCTCTAATTGAACATTCAGGGCTTCAAAATCTCGCTGGACGTTCGAAAAACTAATGATAGGAGTAGAGTTAGCGATCAGGGTCGACTTGCATTTGCCAAAGGCCTCCAGTTCCTGGTCAGACAATGCATGACCATAAATCCTGAAGTCGGCCAGACTCCCGCTCAGACTTTGCATCTGAACATAACCGCTGTTGTAAGAGTCCTGGTCCTGCCCGAGCACGAGGTTACCTCCTCCGCGAATGCCGAGGCGCGACTGGTTGGAAGCTTGGAACCTAAAGTTCACGACTCTGTCCTCGAAAAGGAGTTTAATGTTTCGAACCTCAAAATCAACCGCCATGCAGACGGGGATCCACTGGCGCAATTTCACTGTGAAATTCGTATATTCCAGAAAATCTCCATAGAATTGCACGAGGATACTTTGGGCATCCTGTTGAAAAGCTGCAGATAAAAGGATTTTTTTCTATTAAATAAGAATATTGTATCATATACGTATGGTAGATAGCTAGACCTTCCGCGTTAGTGTAACATCTGAGGTCTCTAGAAATGCACGAGGAAGCTTTGGGTGTCCTGTTGAAACCGTACAAATTAAAGTTTTATCACATATTTATGTCAGATAGCTGGACATTCCGCGTTAGTCTCTAGAGTCCTTGAAAAGTAGAGAACACTCAAGCGAAACATTCAGTAGAACCTTAGAGTTCATCATAATGGCAAACGAAGTATACAATTATTTATCCAAAGTAAGGGATGGAAAAATGACCGCAGATTACACTAACGATGGTAATAACAGAAAAATGTCATGACACATAACATCATTACGGACAGTAAGGAATAAGGGAAGGAAATATTCAGTAGCGACATGAATGATAGGCCACTCTTCATATATAAGCTTTTCCTTCTTCCTCCGTTATGAATAAGACCTTGATGATTAATGAAAAATAGATTTCCTATCGGATCGATCGACTGATATAGACGATAGATTTATAGATTTGGAAGATTAATAACACACAATAGATTATTTGTAGTGTATTCCCAAGTCTTTTTTTTTTTTTTTTACTTTTACTAAAGAATAGGAGGACCCCTTCCCCCCCTTCCCCCCGACTAAGAGACGTGAGAGATAGAGGAACATACAGAATGATGGCACAAACAAAATATGTTTTCAAAATATTCCTAAGTGTGTCTGTCTTTTCTTGCTGGAACAGGAGAAAGAGCAGGGCTGTGTGTGGAGGGGGGAGGGGGGGCGAAGGGGAGGGCTGTTCTCGGGAGAGATTTCGGTGCCTGTAAGTGCTTTCAGCTCTACAGAGAAGCTAATTAATTAACAAATGTATTAGGGGAACACACCTTTTCAACTGAGCTTTTTCAACAAAATCTCCATACAGTCATACTGGGAACAGCGTCCTCACTGACTTGCTTTGATGATGTCACTTTCAACAATCCCCTTATTAGGCAGGACAAAAAATATCTGTTTATCTATCTATCTATGTATTTATCTATATAGCTTTCTATCTATATATACTACTGTCTCTACTAGGGTTTTATCTGATAGTTGTTAAATTATACACATAATCAACCATCAAAAACACTGGGAACAAGACAACAAAACAATAATGTCAGTAACTTACACTTCAAAATCGTGTGAATGATAACTTTTCTGTAGAAAGATGTAAGTTCGAAACAGGTAGCACCTCTATAGTCATGAAACCGTAATAACAAAAGTGGTATTACACCCTTCGTCACCACAAATAAAAGAGTAGAATTTCTTTTTCACTTCTGATATAGGGAAACCGAATGAAATATACAAATAGTTTTCAAAATAGCCATACTTAGCATTGCACACAGCGTCCTGATTGGCTAGCGAATGTGATGTTATGTAGCTCCATCCCTTTCAAATTGTATAGAAGGCTTTTAGCTACCTGGTCATATATGGTTGATCTAGTTAACAATAAAAAAAAATAAAGATAAATACAGAAAAACAGATGCGGCATTTAAAACCTGCGATTAATTACAGCTCAGAACAAAAGGGTCGTAGCCTGCCTGTTTAACTACCTTGGTTGTTATAACTCTCCCTCCAATACTTAAATTGAGCTTGGAATAACGAAGGCAATCTGCATACACCGACAACAAATATTAGGGCTGCAAACAAACACAAGCTGTGACACTTTAAACACACAAACGCGATAGTACACTGATGAAGATATTGGAAATGATAAAACGTAATACCTATCTATCTTCACAGAGAGAATGGCCTGTGAATACTTAAAATGTGTGTCATCACAATTATGGTTTCTACTACTGCTATTATAATTATCTTCATTATCATTTTGGTTGCTGTTATTATCATTCTTAACATTATTATTATTATTATCATCACGTCACCATCATAATATTATCATATTCACCGTCGTTATTATTGTTTATTATCATGTCAGCAGTTTCATTGAATGGACAGTACGATGACTAGTAAAAAATATAGATATATATTAGATACAAATTTAGGAAAAAAAAAAACTACGGTCGAAATACGAAAACAATTCAAAATTTTGTTTAACAATCAAAGCAGTAAAATGTGTCAATCCATGATTCACTGAATTATTTATAGGCGATGTATCGTTCCCTCTATTTCCAAGTTCACTCCTCGGTGTCGTAAATGTGTGAACTGTCGGTTTCGATCCTTGCATGCGATACGAATCACGCGTTTCGGATTAAGAATCGAAACGGTTCATTCACTAGCAGAGATATCAATCTCAGTTCGATATAATATGGCCACCGGCGATGCTTTTTTAGAGCCTTAGTGACTTCCATAAGCGATGATCACACTATGAATAAAATGAATTACCAATAAAAGCAATATAGCCATACCTATTAGAAACTCGTTGGGTTCTTCAGGCACAGCATAGGACAAGATGGTGTCCAGCTTTCTGTACTGACGGAGGTTGATCCTGAAGCAGGTTGTGATGGCCGTCAGTTCAGGGAAGTCTCCGAGGTACCTGAGAACTGTGTCGTTTCTTGGAACTCCATCCTGCTGGAACTTCACTGCTGTCACCTCTGGCGGGTTAATCACTTTATGTCAGGTTTATTAAGTTAGCAGTATTTTTTTGTTGTTTTTTTTCGTTTCCACTGGTATCTAAAAGCGTCATTAGTACTGAAATATCTTTTTTCGTGGAATTCATAGTACGTATTTTAGTGGCATTTTCCTTGTTATGTCTGCATCCTTTACGGTGTTATCATTAAGCGCTTTTTCCCGCAGCGTGACATTACGTTGACATGTGATTTGTTAACAAAATAATGAAGGGAAAAGCAGGAAAATGCACAAATATACTGAATGGCTTTCACTATATACCTACACACACACACACACACACACACACACACACGCACACACACACACACATACACACACACACATATATATATGTGTGTGTGTGTGTGTGTGTGTGTGTGTGTGTGTGTATGTATATATATATATATATGTATGTATATATATATATATATATATAATATATATATATATATATATATATATATATATATTCACATAACAGATTATAAACATATGTAATAGACATATTGTACAGCATTTTCACACACATAAGCATTCGATGAGCGTAGAACAATTCCTCCGAACAGAACAACGTTTCGATCTACATATAGTCATCCTCACCTTCCCCAAGCGCCGCTACTGTGCCGACGAAGCAGATGCAACAAGCGAGGAAAAAAGGCTGAAGAAGAGCTGGACGAAGAAGAAGCTGGAGAAGGACGAGCGAAAACGTCCTTCTTCTGTTTCCTCGTGCTGGCGGTTCTCTGCTTTTTGTCCCTGTACTGCTTCGACCTTGATTTAGTTGGTATTTTTTTAATGCTGAGTGTGCATCATGTTTAATGTTGCTTAGGCTCCTCATATCGTCGGCTAAAATAAGAGTAATTGAAGGTAAGTATGTCTCGAGTTTCCAGGTGCACACTCGAACACACACGAAAACGCATACACTAACAGATACGTATTCCTACTTGATCACACGCACACGATATGTTCTGAGAGAGAGACTAAAGTGAGAGAATAAATAAATATATATATATATATATATATATATATATATATGTTCACATAACAGATTATAAACATATATAACAGAAATATTGTACAGCATATTCACACACATAAGCATTCAATAAGCGTAGAACAATTCCTCCGAACAGAACAACGTTTCGATCTATACATAGTGATCCTCACCTTCCCCAAGCGCCGCTACTGTGCCGACGAAGCAGACGCAACCAGCGAGGAAAAAAGGCTGAAGAAGAGCTGGACGAAGAAGGTATATATATATATATGTATATACATATATAATATTAAAGATAATTATCATTATCATTAAAATCATGCCATTGTTATTATCAGCCTTTTTCCTATTATCACTCTTATTATGATCATTACTTTTACAATTACCCTTATGATCACTTTTACCGTTATCATTATCATTATCATCATTATCATCACTATTAGCATTATGATCATCATTGCGGAGAGAAATGATTTAGCAAATAATATCTGACTTTAGTGTAGGCGACTTTATATGTATATAACCTAAAGCATCAGCGCTGTAACCTGAGGAATTCCTCTGCAATCAGCTGTAGTTGATAGAAACCATCTTAATCATAAAAAAAAACAATGAAACTAACTTTTCTGATGAAGAATCGCGGACTTTAGTATATGTTGTGTTTAGATAAAGATATTTCATCATATGTTATTGACGCCACTGAAAAATAAGTATGAATAAATTCAGTCGTGTAAAAGCAAAGCTTCTGTCTTTATCTCAAAACTATTTCTCAGTTTTTTTTAGGTTGGTATTTTAGTTTATGCATTCAAAGGATGTTCATAATTCTTTCGTTTCCCTAATCAAATGAACATCGTTTTAATATTTAGATGAAGGAATGTTGTATTACGAGTGTTAACGCTAATGTTAAACAGAGTGTTATCGCTCACTATGTAAATATCAGGAAATTTGCTAGGATTATCTGTTTTATCAGTTGTTATATAATTTTTTTTATTCTCTAAAGAGAAACGCAATACACAGAACTAGATTCACTTTAGATACGTGAGAGTGTTTTGATAAAGTTACATATAAAAATTGTAACGAATTCTGGAGGAATAACTATAGCACGCATACCTCTCTTCCTGCCTCTGGGTGCATGTATGTTTACTTGTAGTTCAGTTGTAAAATAACTATATACATATACATCATATATATATATGTATATATGTATTAGTGTGCGTGTGTGTGTTTCGCCTCTCCTCTCCTGGCAGCCGCCACTCACCTATGTCAAGCGCGTCTGAGCGTCCCTCTGTCACCGGCACCGACGCTTCACTGAGACGTCCTTCTATGAGTCGGTTTCTTATGATCTGTCCAAGTACCTTAATTTCAGTCTCAGAATTTTCTTTATTATACTTACTTGTTTACTAATAAATGTATCAGTAATGACACGTTCTCTGACAAATCATAAATGATGAACATAATTCAGTTTAAAGGCATCCACAGAAAAAAAAAAATAATAATAAAATGGCCATGAAACAATAGCGTCATATGAAAATATTAAAAGATAAAAACATTAATCTAAACACATGACATTACGGCGCTGTTCAAATGCAATGACATAAAATATTAGAAAATTAAATGCAATAACTATGACACAGAAAAGCGGTCTTGACGAACCAAGACCTTCCCGACCTACGCTGTCCCGAATAAAAGCCACACTAATCCTCGAACCAAATGCGTGAAGCGTTATTATCTCGTCAGAGTTATCGTACGTCTACCACCTCCCCGTTTGATCATCTATTGACAGTCATTAGTCACCATTTGTAGAGTGAGTGATGACTACTATGAATGTTTAAATAATTCGAAGTAATCTTATAGATTGGATATACTCATTGTTTGCTGTTGTTGGTCACCGATACCAGTCCGTAGACTGTTAAAAGAAGAAGAAAAAGAAAACGAAATCCCTTTGCAAAGAACGTAGGAGGAAAAGGCAACAGAAGTAAACTAGAAGGTACTCAGAGAGCGCAAACCTCCGTTAGTGCCCAAAGATCCAGATTCAATTTATATAATCAGAAAAATCAAGCATAAAAGAAAAACAAGTTGAAATATCAAGTCTCAAAACACACACTACTAAAATACATTTTTAAAAGACAATGTACATCCTAGCAGACCCTTTTATCACAACCCAGTCCCTCGTATCACCGTACCATTAATGAATTGTCCTTCAGCCAGGAACCGTAGATGGATCAGCGTTTTCAGTCACAACTCTTGTACCACACTGATCATGGATGCAACCGTCCATCTTGTGTGAAAAAGTCGTTTAAATGTATGTATTTCAACATTTCATTAACAACATCCTCAGTGTAATCTATTATAGCACAGTGGAAAAATTCCGGGCCATTTAGAATTCCTTGTGCAATCCTTATAATCATTAAATACATTACATTAGGAGGAGGGAGAGAGGGGCATGGTTTGCAACTCATGCGACGCAACATGGAAGGTAATTGCATATGTCCCACCTCGCAACTAACAAAAGGCACAAGTCCTCAGCCATCCCCTTCGTGGAATAATACCCTGTTATGGTCGAGATCCATATCCACTTCTCCCTAACATGTCAGTCAAAACACTTGGCATTGAAGAACTATTGATTGGTCTGCACGAGTAAAATCCTGATATTGATGGTCTAAGAACTGTACTTATTATTTTCGTACAATATTACTTATCTACAAACTGTAATTTGTGGAGGAATGTGAAGTAGGACCAAGA
Organism: Penaeus japonicus; assembly: GCA_017312705.2. Taxonomy (NCBI): domain Eukaryota; kingdom Metazoa; phylum Arthropoda; class Malacostraca; order Decapoda; family Penaeidae; genus Penaeus; species Penaeus japonicus. The sequence goes on from BOPN01001567.1 coordinate 142,323, forward strand.
AGGAGAAAATGTATATCAAAATTAAAATACCAATCCAAATCAAACCAAAATGTAAAACATAAAGTAAAGATGACGCTAGAAATAGAAAGAAAGAAAAAAAATCTACAAAAATAAGTGTAACGCCAAAAATGTACTTTGAATATTCTTGCACATCAGTTACAAATATGATTTAGTAATGTGTTCTAGTTTCACTGTAGGTTTAATTGGGTACAACTTAAAGTAAATCACATATATCTGGAATTTTGGAAACATTGTGTGAATTTTAATTTCAATCTGTAGTAGTACAATAGCTAGAATTTTTTTTTTCTTTTCTTTCTTTTTTTATTCGCTAACTCATACTTACTGGTTGTTAAAATGGTTATGGTATGACTAGAAGTTGCAACTAATCAATTTTGGATGTTGATGAGCAGAATTGTTCAGCTCTTTCCTTATATTGACTTTAGTGTCCAGTATCAACGACGACAAACAATTTTAAACAAAAAAAGGATAATCAAAATGGCACCGTACGTCCTTCATCAAATTTTATTAAACATAAATAGACCTCACCAATTATCATTTTCCAATGATACTTATTTCATGATTATACTTCACCTTCCAGATGCTATTAGATAGTCTTCTTCAACAAATATCACATTCATAAAATGTTTGTGCGCGGGCTTACGTGTTTGCTTTTGATTGGTTGGCCGTTCCTCGCGCGGAACGAATCACATCAAAGAAACGCCTCACGTGACCTGTTCCTCTGATTTGGCAGCTGATTACTCACTGGAATCCTTATAATTATATATTTACAAAGAATTCTGTATATATATATATGTATAGATACATACTCATGTAATAACAATATGAACTAAATAATAACAATGATATATATATCTTAATGTCTTTCTAGTTAATGGTTTAAAATCGTTTAATTTGATGATGAGACCTGCGCTGTGTACGTGTGTTTATTCATGGTTGTATGTAGGCTTATGATGTATTCTTTTAACTATATATTTATTCATATCCATTGACTATGATATCAATGACTTTTTTATTTTGTGGCACATAAGAAGATAAAACAAAGGAACATATACTTTAAAGAGAATAGTATACTTATATCCTCTTTCGTGATACCACACAGAGGATACAGTACTAATGAAAACTGACAGGATATATATATAATATATATATATATATATATATATATATATATATATATATATATATATATACATATATATATATATATATATATATATATATATATATATGAATATATATATATATATATATATATATATATATATATATATATATGTATATATATGTGTATATATACATATATATATATATATATATATATATATATATAAATATATATCATGTGTGTGTGTGTGTTGGCGTGTGCGTGAACATATGTGTATGTGTGTATGAATGTGAATATGAATTGTGAATGTGTATATGTATATGTGTGTGTGTGTGTGTGTGTGTGTGTGTGTGTGTGTGTGTGTGTCTGTGTGTGTGTGTATGTGTATGTGTATTCTGAAGTACTGGGAACGAGATGAACATTCTTTTCTTCGGCAAAAGAAAATCTCTCGTCAGATTATAAGTAACTTCGAAAAAAATGAACGCAGATTGAACTGAGGTTTGTCTAGAAGAACCGGGGACAGTATCAGTCAAGCAAACTTAGGTTAGTTTAGATTGGTTTTAGTAAGTTTTGATTAGGTTAGTGTTGATGATGGGTGGTGACAGTGTTGCTACTCAAGAGTAAAGTAAAACACTTCGATAAAAATAGTTCTGAATAGTGTTTGTGGTAGAATGATGATAGTGATGAGAATGGTAGTAATAATGATGACTTGTAATAAAAATAATGATGATAGTGATTATAACGAAACAAGACAGATGCTAATGAAAATAAAATCATAGTGATATTGATGACGACAGCACGGAGAGTACCAGTCATTACAATACTAGCAATAATTACACTCATGATGATTGCACTGAATAATAATAATAATGATAATAATAATAATATTGAGAACAACAATAATAAGGAACATTATATTTGGGAAAAAAACTTTAATGAGGAAGAAAGTTATGGTGATTATGATGATTTTGCGAAAATCATAACAGAAATACTTATGTTATTATGTAAAACAAAAATGAATACTTATTGATCTTTGACAACAGCAATAACAAGTAATGATAACAACTTTTACAATAAACATTAAACATTAGTTAATATTTTTTATCTCTAGAACTGTTATGAAGAAAAATCGAACCGTTTCAATAATATTTTAAATATCTTAATCGTCTGTATATGCCAAGACAGAGAAGGTCTCAAGCGCCACCATGTATATTTTTCCCCCAGGTAATCCTGCAGGTAACCAGGCTGGGAGGAGGAGTGGGCGTCACAAATACTACTTGAAGTACGACGTTCGACCATGTTAGAGAAGGAGGAAGCCACTCGGAGACCCGTAGGAGGATGCTTGGCTTACTGCGCCCGAATCTGTCCCCAAGCCATTTCCGTCAAGGTGGCACTTAGGGCCCTTCTTTGTCTAAGCATTTAGACTTCATCAGCAAATTAAATTATGGTTTATAAATCAAGTCGTTTGTTGATATGGTTAATTTGATAGTCTGACTTCCTTTAAATTATCAAAATTGTAATAACTTCTAAGAATAAAAACTATTTTTTCTTT
>BOPN01001567.1:160000-162500 GCA_017312705.2 Penaeus japonicus
TATTTTGCATTGCAGTGTTCATCAAAAACCCAGGGCGAATTACTGCATGATTTTAGGCCTGTAATTCCGAGTTTCATTATATATGCCTATATATTTTGCAAGTAATATATTTCGATATTAGTGTTAATACTACGTCGAGATTTATCTTTTTAGAAACTGGTGTACAGTACCTGCGAATATATATCGGATGGGTCAAACGTCCCCTGTTCTAGTTAAACAAGAAATTTCTCTTCTTGTTCTCTCTCTCTTTCAATCTCTCTCTCTCTCTCTGTCTCGCTCTTCCTCTCTCTCTCTCTTTCTTTCTCTCTCTTCTTTCCTCCTCTCACTCTTTCTTTCTTTCTACCCCGTCTCCCTCTCTACCCATATGCTCCCCTCCTCTCTCTTCCTCTCTCCCTCCCCCCTCCCCCTCTCTCTCTTCCTCTCTCCCTCCCCCCTCCCTCTTTCTCTCTTTCTCTCTCTCTCTCTCTCTCTCTCTCTCTCTCTCTCTCTCTCCCTCTCTCTCTCTCTCTCTCTCTCTCTCTCTCTCTCTCTTCCTCTCCCCCCCTCTCTCTCTCTCTCTCTCTCTTCTCTCTCTCTCTCTCTCTCTCTCTCTCTCTCTCTCTCTCTCTCTCTCTCTCTCTCTCTCTCTCTCTCTCTCTCTCTCTCTCTCTCTCTCTCTCTTACTGAGCGATGTATATCTCGACACTTTTTCTCTCCGCCAAGGAGAGTTATTCCCACACGCAAGGGGACGATTTTGAAGGACTAAATATCAAGGGTACAAAACTGCAGTGTGATAAATTCACATCAATCGCCTTTCGCTATTCTGAATAAAGAACTAGGAAAAAATCACAAGGAAATTGTTCTGGGGAATTTGTAGCTAGTTTTGACATGTTTATTGATATTTGTAGACAATATGCTTTTGTGCCTTATACGTTCAGTGATCTAAATGCATTGTCGAGGACAGACTATACAAGATCACTCGCTATTAACTCGCTATTACCCAAAGACTAGATATATAATTTTGATAGTATCTTCTTTTGTTTTTTTCCTAGTATCTACTTTAATGCTTTTGCTAGTATCTACCAATATGTTTTTGCTAGTATCTACCAGAATGTTTTTGCTAGTATCTACCAATATATTTTTGCTAGTATCTACAAATATGTTTTTGCTAGTATCTACTTTAATGGTTTTGTTAGTACCTACCAATAGGTTTTTGCTAGTATCTACCAATATGTTTTTGCTAGCGTCTACCAATATGTTTGTTTTAATAGCGTCTACCAATATGTTTTTGCTAGCGTCTACCAATATGTTTGTTTTAATAGCGTCTACCAATATGTTTTTGCTAGCGTCTACCAATATGCTTTTGCTAGTATCTACTTTAATGGTTTTGTTAGTACCTACCAATAGGTTTTTGCTAGTATCTACCAATATGTTTGTTTTAATAGCGTCTACCAATATGTTTTTGCTAGTATCGCCCATACACATACCAGCGCCAAACGTAGGGTCGAGGAGCCGCCAGGAGCCATACAGGAACACGGCAATCCAGAAGTGCGGGGGGTCGGTTTCCGGGTCGAACCGTCGCCCGATTCTGTGGTGGTGCGAAGTTAGGCAAAAGTTGGTATACCTTTTTTTCTTAGTAATGTTATTTCCTTTGATATTTGAGGTATAATAATGATGATTAGTAATAACAAAGATAATGGTATATTCATTTGTCTTCTCTTCCTCTTCCTCTCCATTCCCTTCCTTTACCTGAAATCATGCCCTTTTGCGAAGCCGTGGATTTTCTTGACTCGGATTCCCGCCAGATGGCACAGCTCCATCAACAGATTCACATAGTCCTTGCTGACTCCTGCCCGAGAGCTCAGAATCTCCTGCGCTGTCTGGGGTTTGTCTATGAACTTCCAGTCGTATCTGGAAAGAGATGATCAGGTACTAAGGTGGTTGAGTGACGTCATACTCACATCATACTCAGGTGTCAAATTTAAATTGCGGTCATGGAGCTTTCATGTCGGACTTTGTGTCGGATTACAGTTATATGTATATTGTAAGTTAGAAACTCTTTATTGATTACATAATCGTATAGCGCAGATATAAAAGGATAACCAGATATAACGTATGTTATGATCAGTTTTCCTTCTGGATTTCGAAGAAAAATGTCATTCTAAAATTCCAAACATATATAATTTTCTATTGCGTAATTATACTGCATTTTGTACTGGAATGATATGCAAATTCTAAATCTGAGCAAAACAGCTTCCTCTGCCAACATAATTATAGAATGCAATTGAAAAGTTCAGATTTCGAAAAAAAAAACTTAAACATGTGATAATTTATGGTGGACAGCTTTTATAAAAACTACCGCCAGGGGAGGACGCTATCAATAAAAGTTGAAGAGCACTGGTGTACAGTATAGATTGTACATTCATGTTGCAACTTATGTATATCCATGAAAACTGAATGATGTATAGCGTATATTCATGTTAAAACTAGTGTACAATGTATATTTATGTAGAAACAGTAA
>BOPN01001567.1:170000-180000 GCA_017312705.2 Penaeus japonicus
GTGTTTGTATTTGCGCGCGTGTGTGTGTGTGTGTGTGTGTGTGTGTTTGTATTTGCGTGTGTGTGTGTATTTGTGTGTCTGTGTAGCGGCCCGCGGCGAGTTTCGGCCAATGAACCTTTACGCATAATAAGGAGATATCACACTAGCACATTTTCCTTTACCACACCTGCATGTCAGCATATACGTGTGCGAATATTCGTTATCGTGTGTGTGTGTGTGTGTGTGTGTGTGTGTGTGTGTGTGTGTGTGTGTGTGTATGTGTGTGTGTTTGTGTACACCCTCTACAGAGAACCACTTTGCATATAAACAGTCGACAAAACTAAGCCCGGACGAGGAGAACCACCGACCTCGTCAGGAGCGGTGAGGATGTGCACATCGAGGTCGGTGAAGTCGATTCCCTCGAGCAACTCGACCTTCTTGGAGAGCGGGGGTCGAGCGGCGAACTGCGGCGCCTCGTCGGTCAGGATGTCGTTGTCGGTCTGTATGCTCACGTCGATCTGGGTTGCCGACGGGGGGGGGGGTGTATTAGTAATTAGTTTAAGGATATATATCTATTTAATCTATCTATCTATCTATTTATCAGTCTATCTATCTATCTATTTATCAGTCTATTTATCTATCTATCTATCTATCTATCTATTTATTTCTATTTCTCTATCTGCTCTATTTATCTATCTCTCTGCTTATCTATCTCTTTATCTACCTATCTACCTATCTATCACTCTATGTATATCCATCTGTCTGTATAGATGTTCACACGTCTCAGAACGCGGCTCCTCGGCCTCACCATCCTCCTCCTGCCGAGCAGCTGCCTCACGGGCCAGCGCCTCCTGGAGGGAAGGAGCTCGTCCAGCTGGAAGTTCGCGAGGTGGCGCCACCGCTCCTCCGCCTTCATCCTTCCCGGCGGGGCGTGGTCGAAGGGGTGGCTGAGGGGGTGTTCGGGCGAGGGCGGGGGGCTGATAGGCAGAACCCCTGGGGGGACGGGCACGACGCCCCCCTGGAGCACCGGCGCGCGCGTCAGGGCTGACCCTAAACCAGACGTGGAGGGCCCTGAGCATGCGTCCGAGAGCACCACCTTCGGCTTCTCAAAGACGCTCACGCTGGAGAAAGGAGGGAGAGAGGGTAGGAGGGGCAGAGGGACGACTGGGGGTTATTAAGGCTCATATTCGTTTGCTATCTAGGTCGCCTCTTCACGCTTAGGCTTGTCGTATCCTTATCACACGCCTATCTACTTTTAGCCATTATTTCAAAAAGTTTACATGGGGAAGTATCAGCATCTACAACTTCATGCATCATTTATTATATCATCGTTAGTAACATACTCGTGAACAAAAATACAAACACATGTATATGTATGCGAATAAAGAAAAACTGAAATACACAAGAGGAAAAAAATATCAAAATCTGAGGTCGAATGAGCCAAGACTCCTCGTGAGACGCTAAAATCGAAACTTATTTCGCTTTTATTGTCACCGCGTTTTAGGATGCCCTTCTTACTGTGGCTGTGTTTCACTTCACGCATACACATATATCAGTACATAGCATTGCCTTGTGGCGAAATATTAATCCCTTGTAACTTATGTTAGTATACGACACCCTGTAGCAATACCCAAAACATAGACATCATGTAACTAATATTGGTAAACAACCCTGTAACAATACCCTGTGACCCAAACCATAAACACCCTGTAACTTATATCACCATACAACACCCTATAACAATACCCTGTGACCCAAACCATAAACACTCTATAACCTCCATTGGTATACAACACCCTGTAAGTCCTAAGACCTTCAGCCATAAAGCGAATTACCTGGTGGATGGTCTGGTGACCGGCGGCGGTGGCTCTGGCAGGAGGTAAGGTTCTTCGGTCTGCGTGGACACCGAGTTCGTCATCGTGTCCGTCTGTGTCCCCACGCTCACCTTCTGCCGGAATAAGCGGAGGATGAAGACTCGTTTCGCTATTGTTATAAGACTCACTTAGCTGTGCTGAAGGCTTACTCAAAAATACTCAAACATGGCCGACAGAGAGATCCATGGCCCCCCAAGGGCATTTATTTATTTTTCTTTGTTAATTACGTCCTGGTTTCTTATATCTAAAACCTGTTAATAGAAGATTTGGTTTATATACTGGCGTGTGGTTATTTTAGTATGGGGTTAACAAACCGGTTTGGCACAAGGCTCGCGAAAATGCATGCTTATCATTTTTTTTTTTTTTATACTGACCCAAATCTTAGTGCATGTGTGTGTGTGTGTATTCTTAAATGTATTTATAGTAGTTCAAGAAACACTGGCAACTTTTCGATTTATTTTTTTACCGAATAGCTATAGAGTGACTCTATGCTTAGTCTGCCTTACCACGGCGAGGGTCAGCGAGGTGCTGGGTCTGGCCGCGTCGGTGCTGGCGAGGGGAAAGTAGCGGTAGTCCGTCTGCACGAATGCATCCGTGTGGTTCAACTCTGGAAATTGCAATAAAAAACGATGAGGGAAATACACCCATCTAGTGAACACACACATACACACACACAAGCACATACTCACGTAGATAGATACAAACACCTACACATACACACATAAATCACAGTGTGCATATATGCATACGCACATGCACACGCACACACATACACATAAACACACAAACAGTATAAATACACGCCCGGAAAGCACAAACAAAGCCTCAAACACACACACCAAAGCCTAAACCATAGGATACACATCCTACACCCACCCATCCACCCACACCCACACCCACACATCGATCCTCGCCTCTCCCTGTCCCTCGAACTTACGAAAGTGCGTGGCGTTCGGAGGAAGCGTCTGGGTCTCGCGGTCGACGAGGCCACTCAAGTCCCAGTCGAGCTCCTCCTCGCTCACCGCCTCCGTCTGGATAGCTGCCTCCATCATTGCCGCCCATGACAGCTGAAACGGAAAGGGAGATTGCATTTAGCTCTTGCGTTTGTCTCTTGTTAAGCTTCTCTATTTTCTTGGTAATACGTTTGTCAAGTATGTTGGGTTAGTCCTGAAATAGCGAACATCTCAAGTAGATGGTATATTAAGTATAGAATCTTGTGCATCCTTTTCACTCGTAAATTTTCTTTCATTTATTAGCAACGTCATCATCTCATGATACCCGATTCCTTGTAGGACTGAGGTCGTCGAATATTTGGTTCTCCTTTCTACCAGTGCTTTCATCGTCATCTGTCACCTAGACCTCATGATTCAGACCACTGCGTAATATCATTTTTCTCCAGAATGCCAAGGAAATGCCTCTGAAATATTAAAAATCCCTACTGGCGTAACTACGTTTTCTTCTAACTTCGTTGCTTGGCGCCCCCCTTTTGCTTATCTATGAGTCGCAGAAAACCAGGTCTGTCAAGGTCAGGAGTTATCTGACCTTTCATTCTCCGATCTGCCCTTGTTTCGTTCTGGTCGTGGTTTTGCACATTACCGAGTGGTCTTCGCACGACCTGACAACCAGAAATCCAGATCTGATATTGCATCTTTCACTTGGCTCCTTCGCCCCTTCTGTCCCCTATACCACACTCCTTAGAATGGTCTTTGCGAGGCCTGAAAACGATTCCTAATGAGTCGGCACTGACCTACTAGTTCTACGCAGACACATAGAGGAGTGTTATTTGACCCGTTTACTTCCTTCCAGTGGGTCATTGCACGGATTAGATCGCGCTGCTTTCATGTCAGTTAATCTCAGTGTCTGATCGTGCCTTAGTGGCCTCCTTCCTCGCCCTCCATGTCGGTTATAAATATCGCAAACGGAAGCCATAATCGCTCTTTGTGTTCAGTGATTCAGGTTTGTTTCATTCTCCAAACGATGAAAAAAAAGGTAAAGTAAATATTATATTCCCTGGAAAGTAGTTGACTACGGAAAACGTCTTTAACAATTGTTATATACTTCCTTTTATGCTCTTTATCTTTCTGTTATCTATTTATTTACCCTTAAGAAAATCAAGTGAAAGGAACAGTAAGATCGCAATTAAGAAACTAAATTCAAGCACAGAAATATTGAAATCTCTGACTGAAAAAAAAAAATGTTTTATCGCAGTTGAAAGCAGAATGAAGTTTCATACTGCGTTTTATCATTCGTACCATACACGTACAATGTGCGTGTGTTTAATCCAGTATCTTACGTAAATAGGAAAGATTTTTTGTTATCAAATTCCACTATCTTATTAACTGTTTATGAAGGCATTTCCACGTAAAAAGAAATTAGAATAAGTAAGAATTTACTTTCTGTGTTCTGTAATTTGATTATTGTTTTTGTTAATCGTTCTTACCGTTCCCCCCATAACCATGATTGCTCTTATTTGCATTACCATCATAATCATCTTGCCTTATCAGCAACATGATCAATATAATGGTGATAAGGATAATGACATCAGCAACATGATTACATATCATTACTTTCCCATTTCTCTCTGTATTGCAACTAACCACCATTATACTGCAAATGCAATCACTTATTCATACCTGTCCTTTGTGCAACGCTGTTCGCCTTCTCTATTTGCACGATATGACCGCTGAGAATTTCAACTAAGATTTCTAGCTTTTTTATTTTTCATGTCTATATAATCATTGCTTATTTCTATGACTTTCTGTCTTTTCTATCATTCTTTGATACTCAACTATAAATCATTGTATATTTCTATAATTCTTCAAATGCACAACTATACCATCAAACTATATATTGCTACAAATTGTTAGCATTTCTATATGCAACTTTCGGTTGTTATTTCTTAATCCGCACCATTTCTTAGAAATTTTAATATTGCACAACAACTACTATGTATTTCTAGCTATTTTTACACAAACATATTCCACAAAAGAATTCTAGATTTTTCATATATACCATGAATTTCTAGTAAATATTTTGTCTAGAAGTATTTCTGGCATTTTTTGCGTATTCATACTACAAAATTCTAGTCATTTTCACACACAAGTATAGAACCAGTCTATATTTCTAGCGCTTTTGTACACAATCAGATAACCACCTTCTAATTAAGCTTTATAACCACTACTCATTTATGGGAACTAAATAACCGCTATTCATATTTCGCCTTTCTTTATTTATCTTTTAGACTATATAATCAAACATTTCTTGTCATTTCACGTTGAACAACCATATAACCGCTACGTATTTCCAGCAAAAGGATCTTTATTTATAGGACGAAATAGTCATTGTACGGACCACCACCCCCACCCCCACCCCCACTCCCACTCCCCTCCGACCCCAAGCCCACCGTATGTATCACCCCCTCCCTCCTCCTACCCCACCCCCTCGATGGCATGGGGGGAGGGGGGGGCGCCATACACGCAAGCACTCTGTCTTTAAGTGTCCTTCCTCTTTCTCCATCTTTCTATCTTTCTCCTTCTTTCTCTTCCTTTTGCTTTGTTTTCGTTTTTCATTTTTTTTCTTCTTCCTGTTTTATATTTTCCTTCTCTTCCTTTGTCTCTGTTTGTTTGTTTTTTTGTCCTTTCTTCTTTATCTCTTCCTCTTTCTACACCTCTTATTTTTTCTCCTTCTTTCTCTTCCTCATGCTTTGTTTACGCCTCTTGATTCCCCTCATTTTTCTTTTTCTTCTTCCTCTTCCTCTTTTTCTTTTCTTTTTCATCGTCTCCTCTTTGCCTTTTCTCCTTGCAATTCCCTTTCTTATTCTTCATTTTTTTCATCTTTCGTCTACTTTCCTTCCTTATTCTTTGTCTGCTCTTTGCTTTATTTTCTGTTTTACTTTATCCTTATCTTCTATTATTGTTTTGATTTTTCCTTTTTCTTCACCTATTCACCTTTGGTTTTTGTTGTCTCTCCTTCTCTTCATCTCTTGTCTATTTCTTTCTATTTCCTGTTCTCTCTTTGTTTTTTCCTACTTCTCCTATTCTGTCTTTTACGTCTTATTTATCACATTTTTCTTGCGTTCTCCCTTTCCTCCATCTCCATCTCTTTATTATATTCATGTTCTTTCTACTCTTCTCTTCTTCCTTCTACTTTGTGTTCTGCTTTCTCTTCTCTCTCTCTCTTTCTATCCTTCCCTTCTTTATAATTCTGTTATTGCCATTTTTTATTAATCTGTTCGTCTTGTTTTCTCTCTTTTCCTGTCCCGTTTATTCTGTCTTCGCTTCCATGTCTTCTTTCCTCGCCGGACACGTGACAGAGTTCATTAGATATTAACTAGGCTTCGAACACGATATCCTACAGAAGGGACACGGGTTGTGGCCTCTGTCTTTTGTTTGTTTGTTTCTGTTGTTGTTCTTGTCTGCTTCTCCTTTCTTAACAACGCTATCAATATTAGTATCGTCGTTATTAGTGTTATTATTGCTGTCATTATTATCATTGTTGTTGTCATGTTTGTTATTATATTTACCGCTGCCTACATTATTTTTTTGCAATTATTATTGTTATCGTTTTTATCTTTATCAACGATATTATTATTAATGATGATATTGATAATGGTATTACTATGAGAATGATGGGAATCATTTTCATTATCATTATCAATTCGGTTTTTGTCATTATAATGATTGTAGTTATTCATATCTTTTATTCTTATCGACATTGCTATCGTTATCACTGGTAGTAGTTTTAGAAGCAGTATGATTATCTTCATCAGCATCATCACCATCTTAACCATCAAACATCGACCAAAAAAACATTTCATTGGGCATCTTACATGGAAAAGCTGACGAAGCCAAGTCTACATTTTCTACCGCCCGTCAGACACGCTACCCATTCGCAAGCTAAGGAGATCTTCAATAAACTTGATCACACAGGATTCTATTGCGTAATTCCCTAAACAAAGGGGGAGTTTGTGCCTGAATGGTACTCTTCGCAGCAGAGGTGTGAGTGGGCGGTCCCGGGATATCACATTCCTCCCGACTTGATGACTTTATGCCTCCGATTGCTTCCAGAGACCCGGCATGCTGCCTCGATGAAGGTTGTGGAGTTGTCTTCTTTACGCTTGACTCTTAAATGGCTTTAAGAAAATAGGAGAATACAGGCGACCCAATTCACGGGCCTCCGCGACCTATTACTGGAGCCAACGTCGTGGATTATTTCCACGCAAGCAAATAATCATGAGCGAGGCGCATGAACACCAAATATATGACATCATTATCGTCATATTAGCTTGCTAAGAACATAAAAGCCTAATGTGCGTATGTAGTACATCTGCATGTTTGTGAGTGTGTGTGTGTATGTATGTATATGAGTGCATATGTATGTTTATGTATGTATATGTATGTATAAGAGTGTGTATGTATGTATATGTATGTATATGAGTGTATATGTATGTATTTGTATGTGTATATATATATATGTATATGTATGGATATGTATGTATATGTGGATATATATATATATATATATATATATATATATATATATATATATATATATGTATATATATATATATATATATATATATATATATATATATATATATATATATATATATACATATATACATATATATATACATATATATATACATATATATACATATCTATCTATCTATCTATCTATCTATCTATATATATATATATATATATATATATATATATGTATATATATATACATATATATATATATATATATATATATATATATATATATATATATATATATATATATGTTCACACACATATGTGTATGTGTGTGGTTAATATAGGTGGGGATAATCATAATTACAATGTCATACAAAAAACAAGGAAAGAGAAACACGCACACGTATCCAGCTGTGTATGTTTGTCATAACTTACACGGCACAGCAAAAACAGCACCCCCACGAACTAAGATAAAAGCAGTCACTCCTATACAACAAAACGGTTCTTTTGTTTCACAGCTGTGGGAAAGGGAGTTGGACAACGGCCTCCGATTCTTAGGCGGTGGACCGAGGTGTCCATTCCTACGTAGGCCAAGGATGCGATATCCGTTATCTGACTTAATCATCGCGTTAGATTACTAAAAAAAAGCCGCGTTCACTGATATGCAGACGTTTCGTCAGAGAGGGCGCTGTCAGTGTTTCGCGTAAGAGTTTTGTTTGCATATCATACAATACTTCACATGTTCTAAATGTTAATGCAATTTCTTTTAGCTCAATATGTTCATTAAAAAAAAGTATTCTCGTTTACTGATTAATAATCTAATCTCTCTAATCGCAAAACTAATCACGTTTTCTCTCGAGCCTTGATGTTGGTGAGTAGAGAGAGTAGAGTAGAGTAGAGAGCGAGTACGAGAGAGAGAGAGAGAATAGAGTGAGAGACAGAGCGAGAGAGAGAGAGAGAGTGAGAGAGAGAGAGAGAAAGAGAAATAGAGTGAGAGACAGAGAGAGAGAGAGAGAAACAGAGAGTGAGAGAGAGAGAAAGAGAGAGAGAGATGTTGACGGGGAAGCGGAGGAACAAGAAGAGTGGCGCTGAGAATGACGAGTGGCGGTTGGTTGTGTGAGTGTTTATGATGAAGTTCAGAATGTTCAGCGGGAATGTGAGGTGCTGAAATAAATGAATCAAACTTCGGTGAGGGTGACGGGTATTATGATTATGATCCTTCAGCAGAGGAGTGACATGCAGAAACAGAGATGGGAGAGGCAGTTGGATAGTACCCGATACAAAAAAAATTCAATATGATATTGATTGCATGGTAATAGCTTATTCAGTCTTGAGCTCCTGGTAAATAATAAAAAGTTAACAGACCCATTACTGTGCGTTAGTTCCGCTACCAAGCGACCAGCATTAAACATAATGGATCTTTACACCTTTGTTCGCCCTCTAACAAGCGAATTACAATAAAATTACCGTAATTCACGATGGCATGTCAACACAACGCACATATCATAATGACCCTAATTTCCTCACCAATATCTAACCAAAGATAAGGCCATTTTATACATTCACAATTAACCTCACACAGTCAGTTTCATATCATATTAGCCATTAGTCTCTCTGTCAATAACAAACGGCAGAGATCGATAACAAGTAACTTTTACGGAATGATGAAGCAAAAAACAAAAACAACAACAACAACAACAAACAATCCATTGCAACAGTTCTTAGTTGGAGGGAGAGAGCCATTGTTATGCAGAAGCCGAGAGTAAGAATTTCGCACTAAAATAGTAAAATAACATGATGCATTATTAATTCTAATCAATAACGATACTAAGAACCCCCCCCCCCCCCCGGTCGTTACATATTACATAAATAACTTATAGATATATCTAGCATGTTTATACGGCTCTTTTGGCTCGACGAAATCGTGGCCACTCATATCATACTTCTCGTAAATTCTTTATCAAAACTCTCATGATCAGTTTAAGGCAGCTTAGTCAATAACGTCCCACTATATATGGAACGTGTAGAGCTAAGTTGCAATATTAGGGAAGAAAAGAGTATATATATATAACAAAATCAGTTCCACCATACGCACAAGGAAATGGCTTCTAGGGCTTGTATACTTGTGAAGTGTCATTCAACTTGGCAATCCGATAACAGAACCTTCCTTCTTGCTCCGCATTACGTGTTGAACGTATCGACGAAGTTGCATACCAGCTTAACATGGTAGTTGGGCAGGTACAGTACTATTGACTATGTATGTGGAAATGCGGACAAGAGAGAAGGATAAAAATGATAATTTGTAATGAGAAAGAGAGAGAGAGAGAGAGAGAAATAGAGTGAGAGAGTGAGAGAGAGAGAGAGAAATAGAGTGAGAGAGAGAGAGAGAAAGAGAGTGAGAGAGTGAGAGAGAGAGAGAGAGAAAAATAGAGTGAGAGAGTGAGAGAGAGAGAGAGAAATAGAGTGAGAGAGAGAGAGAAAGTGAGGGTGGGAGAGAGAAAGAGAGTGAGAGAAATAGAGTAAGTAGGTGTGTGAGAGACAGAGAGAGAGAGAGACTGAGAGAGAGAAAGAAAGAGAGAGAGAGAGTGAGTGGCAGAGAGATAGATAAATAGAGAGAGAGAGAGAGAGAGAAGAGGGAGATGAGATAGAGAGAGTGAGAGAGAGAAA
>BOPN01001567.1:192500-195000 GCA_017312705.2 Penaeus japonicus
TAGCAGCAGCATTTAGAATCCATGTCGTTTTCGTATGATGTGTAACAGATACCACGTGTTGCTCTGACCTTGGGTTGCAGTGCAGGTATTATTGATTCGCAGAAAGTAAAGATGCTATTTCTACCTGAGGTGATTAACAAAATGTAACAATGGAGGTGTGAATTTCATGTTAAAAGGTGATTTGCATCGCGAATTAAGTGAGGCCAAGCTAGATGCATTTAACGTCTTCTTTCTGTTACTTGGTTGATCATTCTGTTAGGAACATCTAGGAAGAAAGAGAGGGGGGGGAGAGCGGAGGGATGCGAGAAAGAAGTACAGGGAGAGGGAGAAAACAGGAGGAGAGAGAGAGAGAGAGAGAGAGAGAGAGAGAGAGAGAGAGAGACAGACAGACAGACACAAAGACACAATCGCAGATAGACAGACAGAGATTTAGAACAACAGACAAGTAGATGAACAGACGAATGCACAATGAGGTCCCGAGTTCGAGCCACGGGCAGGAAAATATATTTGTATTTTTACACTGTTTGCTATTCTTAATTTTGTTTCTATATCATCATCATCGACTTTCAATCAGTATTTTAGTTATTATTGCCATTACTTTATACAACAATGAAAATAACCACAGCAACGGAAGAATGATGATAGAAATACAAATATTGGGAATAGTAATGATAATTATGATAGTAATAGCAACGATGATAATAATCACATTGACAATGATAATTATCATATTCTGATAATAACAATATTGATAATGATAAAGATGAAGATAACAATGATAATGATCATACTCATGTAATAATGATATTATGTAATAATGATATTAATAATGGTGATAATGATAATTACAAAAATAATGATGATAGTGATGATCATCCCTCAAGGAAAATGATGATAATAAGTACGATGATAATGATAATGCTAGTAGCATATGATAATTCTCTTTTCAGTATTACCTTATCAATACTAACAAGAATAATCGTACTAATAATGATAGCAATGATAGCAAGAATGAAAATTGTGATATAAATAAACTACAAAAAATCAGTAAAGCGCAATAGTGCACTGTCATTTCATATACCAGTACATAATACTAATAAATTGGTTATTTCATATGCAAAATTTTGTCCAAGTTGTTTAATAACTTCGAAAATAAAAGCATTATGAAATAAATGAGAGTGGCACTATTTGATGTAATTATCACCCTTATTATCATCAATATTTATCATTAATTATCATCATTATTGTAACCATTATCAATCATTCTATTCTATTATTGATAAAGCAAATATCAATACCATTATCATTGCTATTAATACCACTGCTGCTATAATTAGTATTACTATGCTAACTGCTAGGATACAGTTTCTAACTCATACCTTTGATAAAACCGGTGTTAGAATCCAAGAGCTTGAACCATTGTGGTGGTCATACCGTTCTTCTTAATGCCAGTATCATAAAGTAAAAGTCTACTGCCATTAATGACCTGTTTAATGCGTGGATCTGATTGTCTCTCGCCATGAAAATTGTTGTTGCGTGAGGAAATTCAAGGTACACACTTCATGTTATATCCACGCGAGATAATAACTCTGGTATGACACAAATCCCTAACCCTATAGTGTTATTTTATATGCATTGTTAAAAAGAATGAGTGTATGCATGGTTCACGTGCATGATTCTTTGCTCTTCATTATTACTCGAATTAACAATTATAGTGATGGACGCATGATATAACACTTTTTTTCTTCTTCTTCTTTAATTAGAAATGCATTCCATTATCTTATCATCTTTTCTCTTATTTTCTTTACAGTCTCACTTTTCATCGTGCATGCACCTGGCATACGAACTCGTAACTCGTACATGTTAACTTGTGTCTGAATTTTCAACACAAGAAAGTCCGAAGTTGAAAATAGATCGATGACTGAGCTACTCCAGAACCTTAGTGCGGGGAGAACCAGCTGGCTTATAATACGTCATCACTTTTTGTGCATTAAGAACCAAACCGCTATGATACGTCATCTTATTTTGAGAAATGAGACCCCCCTAAACGTCGTTTTTTATGTAGAAGGAGAACCTATTTTTTTGGAGATTGAGAAGCAATGTAGAAAAATTATATTATGATCTTCTTATCGTAGGAACTTAAATGTTATAACAACATTCTTTGCTTTGTATGAATTTATAACGATACAAAATGTGAGCGATAGGAAGGATGGACATATTGATAGTGATAACGACATTACTAATACCAGATTTCATAACGTTGTTGATAGTACTGACAGACAGCGAAAAATACAATGCTATTAAATGCTAACGAAAGCGATAACGATAACGTAAATACTACATTTTATAAACAAATAATGAAAAAAAACACTAATATCAGTGAACATAAAACTACGTCCGTATCCTACCCGGTGCCCTACATTAAAAGTCCTTGATGGCGCCTCGAGGTCGTACCAGGGTCGTGCTGACCTCATATACCTGACATTATAAAACCATGACT
>BOPN01001567.1:200000-205000 GCA_017312705.2 Penaeus japonicus
ACTTTGTGATACTTGGACAATTTCGATACACAAAGTATGGTATATGTGAACTTTCTCTTGTACAAGATGATGTGATATATGTGAGTCCTATCTTGATAATACATACATTTCAGATGCACAAGATATGTATAATATTGCATACAGTAGATTGGATTTCTAAAAAAGGAATGGAAACAAATGAATAAGAAAATTATTACTGATAGAATTAATATAAATAGGAATAAAGTAGTAACATTTGCTACATGTCTTCAGTCATAAAGTTTATAATGAAGGAGCAGTTGTTTCTTATTTAAATGCTAATTATAGTCTCCAAATTCTTCTTGTCATGGATATCATCTTCCTTTTAACTTTTCATGTTGCCCATCCGTAAATATAGGCTTATATACATTTCTCATCATTTCACATTGCAATAGAACTGTTGATCATTATCGGATGTTATTAGTTGATGTGAAATAAGTCTTATTTCCGCGAGTGATGTTAACATTCATAACACTTTTTGCTAAGCCGCCTGTCTCCTCCTAGATTATTCTTCAGAGGAAAGAAGTTCACATATTGCTTTTCCCCCGATGATAATTTCCTTTCCTCCGGTCTTACTTCGATTTAAATGACATCTCTCTCTCTCTCTCTGTCTCTGTCTCTCTTTCTCTCTCTCTCTCTCTCTCTCTCTCTCTCTCTCTCTCTCTCCTGGTTTGTTTTGTAAAATATATGTGAGCCCAAAGAGGAACTAAGATTGGGGTGAGGATAACCTCCTCATCCTTTTGAGATGTACGTAATCACTTGTCTCAATAAACTCGTCAAAGTCAAAAAGTCTCTCTCTCTCTCTGGTGTTAATCTTTATGTAAATCAGGTCTGAACATGGATACCTACGCTGTAATACAAACTACCACAGAACACTATCCTCCTTACAATAAAACTTGCCCTTTTAACATCCCAGAGAAAGAGAAAGATCAGATTTCCTGTTGCAACATAAAAGAAAGTTCTGTGTAATCATTTGCTCGGCTTTTGGGAAGTCGCCTTTGATCTGTCACGGCGAGCGTTCTTCCGGCCCGTTTTAGACTCATGTCTTATTCAGCATTATTGGCAGGGCGATCAAGTCATTCACTGGATGTTTCGCGTTTATGGAGTGTGGCTTAACCCTACTTGAGGCTCCCGTTCCCTCTTCGTGACTCAGTTCAGCCGGTGAATTCTGAGTTAACAAGCGCCTCTGAGTTAACAAGCGCCTATTTATTTGTTAGAAGGCCTGCTCTGGACTATAGTTTGTTACCAGTGATTTTCAATCGTTTTCCATTTAGAGTCTCTATGTGTATGTATTTTTTTTGGTGGCTTGTGTGTTTTATTCGTGGGAAACCATCGCTCTTTGCCAAAACAGGACAGTTAACATACAAAAGTATCCTAATGCAATTTAATTTGTGAGTGTCAATATGTCGTATATTAATTTGTATCTCTTTCCATAGTTGCATAAACACAACCACAGCAATACATATGCAGAGTCGTCTATGTTAAGCTGGCATCAGACACAACTCAACATTAACAAAAGTTCGGATATCGGCCAACGACTTTGTCACGTGAATTTCAGCGTACTAAAGGAGCTTCAGCATCATGTATTTTGGTCTAATCTTTAAGGATGTACCAGCTTTCCGAAAGAGATGATTTATCATAGTAATATTAGTGACGATGGACAAAATTATTGCACACACAGTAACAAACATCCTGTTAGCAATTCGGGTATCTGAATCACTGTCATTTTGAAATCGTTCGTCATTCTATCATCGCCAATATCTTTAATAAGTGAAGCGTTGATTTAAACGCAGGTGTAGCAACTATGATTACTTCCCATTGAATATTTTGATAAGCCCTTTAATTCATCAGTCTGTTGAAATAAGATGTACTTTCTGCTTTAATTATTGCATTTCCCATAAACATTTATTCCATGTGAGCCCTTAATAACTAAACTAGTCTCTTAATTAGTTCTTTTTTCATTTCCTTCATACCATAATTCGTAATTCTAACACAGAAACTGCCATTGTTACAAATTAAGTTATTTGAATTTGAACATCGACATTTCCAAGCCTGCCCTCACAACCACTTGAACTTTGAACTTTGAATGCTCTTATGCTCGCTGTGAGGACTGTGATAGCAATGTGTTAGGAACAATGCCACTCCAAAGAATGGCTGTGTTTAAGAATAATGGATTCGTATATATTGAGTGACTCCAAACGTTAATCTTAATTAATGGCAGTTTTAGCTTCATAAACTAGATGGAAACGATTATATTCTTAATGCAGTCGTATGAAGATAATGAATTCATAGAAATAATCGTTTTTACAAAAGCAATAACATTACATGACACTAGTGACATATCGAGACATTAAAAAAAATAAAAAACGGAAATATGACGCATATTTGAAGAGTTACTGCTAAAAAATTAAGGATATGTTTAGATAAACAAATATATTAAGTACTAATGGTAACAAATATTAGTCCTATTACAAAGATTTCCCACAAGATAATGATTCTTCTTCTTCTGTTCTTTGTTTTCCTGTCCTTCTAAGTCAAAAGCACATCATGGTTATATTGACAATGTTTTCTTTACATCCCCATGCCATTTTTATTGCCAACCCAGCCCGGTCACCCAGACTTGGGATCGACACTGAGCTGTCTGCCTTGTCTATAATAGCCCAGTGATCAATCATGTTTAATTTGTTGCCATGTGGAGCATCGCTTAAGTAATTTATTATAGCACTTTTGGGGCAACTTGGGTGGCCTTACTCTCTCTCTCTCTCTTTATTCCTCTCTCTTTCTGTCTCCCTCTCTCTTTCTCTATCTCTCTCTCTCACACACTCTTTCTTTCTCTCTCTCTCACTCTCTCTCTCTTCCTCTACCCTTCTGTCTCCTCTCTCTCTCTCTCTCTCTATCTTCCTCCTCCTGTCTGTCTCTGTTTCCTTCTATCTCTCTCTCTTCCTCTCCCTCTCTCTCTCTCTCTTCCTCTTCCTTTCTGTTTCTGTCTCCTCTCTCTCTCTCTCTCTTCCTCTTTCTTTCTGTCTGTAACCCGGTTGCTGCCACCGTTTGTAACCCACCACTCCAGCAGTTGTTGTAACCCGCTGCTAGCAGTTGTAAAGCACTCGATGCCCTGGTTGTGATCCGGTGGGTAAACAGACAGACGTTCACGCGTCATGGTCTTTATTGTGGACTCTGTTAATACACTAGGCTCCGGCCGAAGGCTGAAGGTCAGAGCTGTTCGCTTTGCCTGTTCTCTTGTCTGTCTGTCTGACCTGATCTGCCTTGATCGGCTTTCTGTTCTTTCTGAAGTATGAATCCTGAGTCACTTTCTACGCCTCAGGCCTTCCGTTAGCAAATACACCTGCTGGACAAGCTGGAGTTTCGGGGCGGTAACGAACACAGGAAACAGGGCACTTCAGTTCAAAACAGACTGCCACACATAATATTCAATACCAGTGCCTTACACTGTCTCCTTCTCTCTCTCTCTCTTCTTCTTCCTTTCTGTCTCTGTCTCCTCTCTCTCTCTCTCTTCCTCTTTCTTTCTATTTCCTTCTCTCTCTCTCCCTCTTTCTTTCTGTCTCCTTCTCTCTTTTTCTCTTCCTCTTTCTTTCTGCCTCCTTCTCTCTCTCTCTCTATCTATCTATCTATCTATTTATCTATCTCTATCTCTCTCTCTCTTCCTCTACCCTTCTGTCTCTCTTCCTCTTTCTTTCTGTCTCCTTCTCTCTCTCTCTATCTTCCTCCTCCTGTCTGTTTCTGTCTTCTCTCTCTCTCTCTCTTCCTCTCTATCTCTTCCTCTCCCTCTCTCTCTCTCTTCCTCTTCCTTTCTGTCTCTGTCTCCTCTCTCTCTCTCTCTCTTCTTCCTTTCTGTCTCTGTTTCCTCTCTCT
Organism: Penaeus japonicus; assembly: GCA_017312705.2. Taxonomy (NCBI): domain Eukaryota; kingdom Metazoa; phylum Arthropoda; class Malacostraca; order Decapoda; family Penaeidae; genus Penaeus; species Penaeus japonicus. The sequence goes on from BOPN01001567.1 coordinate 203,889, forward strand.
CTTTCTTCTTCCTTTCTGTCTCTGTCTCCTCTCTCTCTCTCTTCCTCTTTCTTTCTATTTCCTTCTCTCTCTCTCCCTCTTTCTTTCTGTCTCCTTCTCTCTTTCTCTCTTCCTCTTTCTTTCTGTCTCCTTCTCTCTCTCTCTCTCTTCTTCCTTTCTGTCTCTGTCTCCTCTCTCTCTCTCTTCCTCTTTCTTTCTATTTCCTTCTCTCTCTCTCCCTCTTTCTTTCTGTCTCTTCTCTCTTTTTCTCTTCCTCTTTCTTTCTGCCTCCTTCTCTCTCTCTCTCTCTCTATCTATCTATCTATCTAATTTATCTATCTCTATCTCTCTCTCTCTTCCTCTACCCTTCTGTCTCTCTTCCTCTCTTCTTTCTGTCTCCTCTCTTCCTCTTTCTTTCTGTCTCCTTCTCTCTCTCTCTATCTTCCTCCTCCTGTCTGTTTCTGTCTTCTTCTCTCTCTCTCTCTCTTCCTCTCCCTCTCTCTCTCTCTTCCTCTTCCTTTCTGTCTGTCTCCTTCTCTCTCTCTCTCTTCTTCTTTCTTTCTTTCTGTCTCCTTCTCTCTCTCTCTTCTTCTTCTTCCTTTCTGTCTCTGTCTCCTCTCTCTCCCTCTTCCTCTTTCTTTCTGTCTCTTTCTCTCTCTTCCTCTTTCTTTCTGTCTCCTTCTCTCTCTCTCTCTCTCTCTCTCTCTCTCTCTCTCTCTCTCTCTCTCTCTCTCTCTCTCTCTCTCTCTCTCTCTCTCTCTCTCTCTCTCAATTTACGTGGATTATGGCGTCACCAAGGGAAAGTAAACACACGACAGAACCCGAATAAAAGCAGACAGCAACATGCAGGTGCTTTTATCGATATCCTTCTCCTTCGTCTTGTAAAAAGCAGGGCGGTGGAGCCACAATTTCAGTGACAAAGATATGTTGGAGAAGAAAACATAGGAGTCTTCTCTTGACATTTTATTTAATATTTACCCCCGTTTTATTTTTCTCTCTCTCTCTTTCTCCCACACTCTTTCCTTCTCTTTCTCCCTCTATCTCTTTCTCTCTCTCTCTCTCTCTCTTTTTCTCTTTCTCTCTTTCTTTTCTCTTGGAGGGTATTCTAGCATGATCTGTCTTGTTGAACACTA
>BOPN01001567.1:215000-217500 GCA_017312705.2 Penaeus japonicus
CATTATCATTTTCATTTTCATTATCATCATTATTATTATCATTATTTTCCCTGTTTTCCTGCCATTGTTAAATTATGATATATCACAGTATAACCAGACGAAAGAAATTAATATATAAAATGAAATATATTTTTCAAATGTAATTAAAACTTAAAATATTTATTTCTAATTTCATAATAAGAATAATTCAGACAAAAAAATAATAAGGTTTCATATAATGTTTATTATCTGACATTTGAAAAGGCGTTTATTAATGTTACTTCCATTTATTATTCCTGCGTCAAAGGAATGCAATAAATTTTAAAATGTGTTTGTGAACTCAAAATAGCGCTTAGGCTTTATGAAAATAAGGATATTAATATTTAAACTTGATTACATTTCACACACACACACACACGCACGCACACACACACACACACACACACACACACAAACATACAAATATATACATATACATGTATATTTACTCATCATGTGAATTTGTATAGCGTGTCTGTATACTCATTCCAACTACATATTACCAAACGAATGTGCTACATATGTACGCATGAAATAGATCTCCGACGGCCCAAATGCAGACATTACAGGTGCGTGTCGCTGTATCCTGTAAGGGAATTTACGTCGGGGTCAATACGCAAAGTGTGAAGACCGAACTTGGCCAAGCGTCTGAACTGAAGAACTTTATAAGGAGTGTAATGATACGAGAATATGTAAGAAATTTGTGTCCCGCGCGGTATGTGTCATGCCATAGCACTTATTGTGGTGTAAAAATGTTTCTTTATAGTCAGATTATCCTCGTTTTTTTTCTCGGAAACGGAACTCATTAAGTATGGATAAATGATTTGATGGCTCTCGCACATGCACAAGCAGCAATGCCTCAATGTGGCGCCTCGCTTAACACTGTCACAGATCAACCTATATTTCGTATCACTTTACCTTATCTCGAGAGACTCCAGAGCAAAGTGTGGGCCTTACGAAACCTCGGCCGAACCACTTGTTTCAGAACCACGACCTTAGAGAGCAGTTAGACTTATTGTTGTTTGGTTCTCTTCTGCGGCGCACGCAACTAAGTACGGCGTGAACCGTAACTGTCATTTTTATTGCATCATTCAACGGTAAAAGTCGTTTCACTTCCTGTTCTTTCTCATTTCTCTTGTTTATTTTTAGTATTTATTTTGACAAACTAAAAAAGTACTGTCACAGTTACGAGCGCCTTACATCTTCTTCGGTTGTTTTAGAATCCATTGTCTTGTGGATTTTCGGTTTCAAGGTTAGTAGTTCATTATTCTGTTTGTATGTCCAGTTTCAGGCCTGAAATGCTGATCTGCCATTAATCACTCTCGGTTGTCCATTTCATGTTGATTTCCTTTGCTATCAATTTTCCTCATTGTAGTTCCACGTCTCTATGCATTTCAGACACACGTGTTTACCATCCGTCCGAAATAAAAAAGAGGAAACGAATCTTTTCAAACGCCTTCAAAAGGAAGCGTAGACACATCCGGGAACCGACTCCATGAGCAAAGGAAATGCTTCTTGACCGAGGCAGCTGAGGCATCGGAAGGAGTCCAGCCAAGTGCCCGGTATTTTGACCGCGCGTGGAGGCCGGAGGCGGAGGCGCGGTACTCTGGGAATGCCTTACGCTCGTGGCGCCCGCTCGCCGCCCGACGACGTAATGCGATGCCACTCGCTTTGTCGGCTGATCGATCCCGTGGTGCTGCCAGTTATCATGGCTTACTTGCGTTTGGGTGTCAACAAGGGGGGGAGGAGCTCAATGTGTGTGGTCTATGGGAAGCTTGTAGACGAAGGGGTGAATAGCTTAGTTATAACATTCACATGTATATGGAACCTAACCCAACTTCACTTTAATCTACGGGAATATCATCCTTAACCGTACTCTCAATCTAACATTACTAGATCCAACTTAACCAGATCTACTTGCAACCTAAATCTCGCTTAATCCTCGTTTTGCAGAGCCCACAATGTCCAATACTACATGTAGTCTCCCATGCTCGAAATCATTCCAGATTGCATACCTCGTGACATTCTTATGCCCATCGGTCGAGGGGGAGGTTCTCCTATCATATTTATATGAGAAGTCGTCAGAGATTCCCCCTATATATGTTCCAATTCCCCATCAGCAATCATTTCCAAGAATACGAATGTAGCCGGGAACCCTTTTTTGATATACTCTTGATAAAGTTGCAGGTGGACAGGATGTGGCATCAGCTCATAAATGCCCCGGAGACAATATATCCCCCCTTCTGAGACGCGTGGACAAGGCTTCCCAAGATTTCTCTGCTTGTGGCGGCGTTGTCCAGCACTCGCAGCTTTCTTTGGTGCCTCTTTCTTCACTCCAGGTGGAACTAGGTCAGCTTTCGTCTCATGAACTGCATGGCCAAAAGTGTGCGGGGACAAAATCTTCATATAGGAGGGTGTTCAGCCAAGTTTACCATTTACTTGACTGACTTGGACATTTTAATTCCCAAAATGTCAGAATGAT
>BOPN01001567.1:242500-245000 GCA_017312705.2 Penaeus japonicus
ACTTCTCAGCCTAAATAATGAATGATGATGCTCATAATAATGATGATGATAATGGTTATAACAATAATAACAATGACAGTGATAATATAAATCTATAATAATGTTATTAATATCATGTATAATGATAATACGAAGAATATGTTAATAAAGATTGTAGTTATGGTAAAAATAACAAGAGCAATACTAATGGTCGTTACGGTAATTATCACCACTAATGATGATGATGATGATGATAACCTCAACAACAACAATAATAGTAATGATAATTCAAATGAATACAACAATGCAGATAAGTAGATAATGTATCTATATTCATATAAAAACAAATACATCTTTACGAAAATCAGACAAAGATATAACCGGGACTAGAGGTGTATGGTGACGCTTACAGTGACCACAACATTCCAACGTTTATATGCTTACGACGATGACTACTTTACCTTTTAAATTCAGCGGATAGAGGGAAAGGGTTGCACTATTTTTCTTTCGGTTTTGTTATATGAAGTATCTTTTATCATGGCGCGCGTGCACACACACACACACACACACACACACCACCCAAAACCAACAGTTTCCCACGGGCGGCGGAAGGAGGCAGGCGGAGGAGCGCCCTTGTTAATAAGCATCGTGGCTCAACATGGCCGAGAGCCGCTACGGTGTTCCCTTACGCGCAGTCATCGCCGACCGCAAACACTGTGTTGGAGTTACCCCTTTTTCTTCCTTTTTCTTCCCTTGTGCGTCTCGTGTTTCGCTGTTTAGGCCTCCCGGGTGCTCCGTCTTCGCTGCTGGCCTGTTTGTGTGTGTGTGTGTGTGTGTGTGTGTGTGTGTGTGTGTGTGTGTGTGTGTGTGTGTGTGTGTGTGTGTGTGTGTGTGTGTGTGCACACACACACACACACACATATATATATATATATTTATATATATATATATATATATATATATATATATATATATATATATATATATGTATATGTATGTATATGAATATATATATATATATATATATATATATATATATATATATATATATATATATATATATATATATATATATATATATATATATATATATATATATATATATGTGTGTGTGTGTGTGTGTGTGTGTGTGTGTGTGTCTGTGTGTGTGTATATATATATATATATATATATATATATATATATATATATATATATATATACATATATACACCCTTGTCAACGGAAGTTAGTTTTTCTGTGTGCATTTGAAAGGTGAAAGATGAACGTTCTGTCTCAGAAGTAAAAGTAAGCTTGCAAATTCAACAGACTGCGAGTGCGGACGCGCGTGGCCAGACGTCACAATGGCAGCCAGCGTTGTTTGTGGCAGCATATCGACAAATCCTATTAGATATTGAACTTAATGGCACTGTATCGAACCCTGTCGCCACGCCAGGGTCGCCAAGGTTATGCCTTATGTATATCTGAACCTGCCGGCGGGTTCCCTTCGCTGCCACTCTTCTCTAGTGCAATGGGGGGCGCTCTGTCAGTCAAGAGCATCGCTAATTATTGAGTGTGATAATAGCTAGGTTATTTTCGGTCGTTGCACGTGTTGCAATGTAGCTACTATAGTGATGGGACTGATTTCCATACAGGATCATGTTATCAATAAAGATGAGAGTACTGATAATGAACGATCTAAATAATAATAATAATAATAATAAAAAAGACTATATATAAAGGATAATGTATTGATCGCAATATCAATATTGTAGTTTTGATGATTTATATACATGACTGATTGTTGATCACTTCAGGCTGACAAATGGCAGACTTCTATTAACTTATACGGTTCACCTGTTCTTCCTCTTTTTCTACTGCCTTACAAACGCTATAGACCCCTAACTTTTTAACAATTCAACTCCTCTAAAACTTGACTTTGAATGCAGAGGTAAACCATTCTTGTAAAATGAGAGTGTGGTCTGGGTCGCTTGTAGTTCTAAAGACAGACTAGCTAACTGTTTCTTCGTTTACGTAATATACATTTCAATGTTTTGTGAAAAAAAGACATTCACCAACATTACAATATGTTTTGGTATTGCTTAACAGCACAATCTCTCAAGAGGCTAATGGGAACTAGTTTCGTTACTAGAAAGCAGAAAAAGATCACTCAAAATATTTCAGAGCAACAACACTTACCTGAACTGCTATCAGTATTCCTCGCGCCATCTGAAGCCGCGTCCTCGTCCCCGGGAGAAGTGAAAGAGCTGTCTGACTCGTTTGCAGAGGAAGCCTCGAAATCAAAGTTTTGAAACTCCTTGTAGTCATTTTTGCCTTCCTGAGGGAGTCCTTCGGGAGACGAGGTCCCACTGAAAGAATCGTCAGTGCTGAGCTGTCCCCTCTGAAACGAGCTCGGATTCCGCGCTTCTTCCTGCAGTCGCTGAAACTCCTCGTGTAAGCTGATTTCAGCTGACCTGAGGTGCGAAAGCTTGCGGAGTGCCACCGAGTGAGCCTTCGGCAGAGGAGGCACTCGGTGGCTCTC
>BOPN01001567.1:280000-283184 GCA_017312705.2 Penaeus japonicus
ATAAATAGAAAAAAACGATTACACATGAAAATCCAAATTGATTCGTCTACAGGAAATAGTTTGAATGAAAAGGAATAACTTCATAGCGAAAGAAATTGAAAATGATTCGCTCTTGTCTCTTAGCAAACAAAAGTGGTAGTTCAAATGGCTTTATCAACATACCCGCTGACGGTTCGGAGATGTTGCAATCGTAAGAGGAAGAACTTTACAAGTGCAAATATTTGCAGTGAAGCAGACGATAGAATTGTGTTTACCTCATAGAAAAAACACTATCTTTGTCTTATATGTGTAACTTCAAAACTAGGCTTTTTTTTACTTCGCTTTCATTTTTCTGTTGCACTTCAAGGGACTCCATTGCAAGGCTCAAAGTGCTCCAATATTGTCAATACCACAGCGCTACTAGTAACGATAATGAAAGTAACATCAACAAAAGGGATCATAATTGATCATAACTGTAATATCAAATATGTACACTCACACACACACACACATACACACACACACACACACACACACACACACACACACACACACACACACACACACACACACACACACACACACACACACACACACATACATATATATATATATATATATATATATATATATATATATATATATATATATATAATGACATTGATCATAAAAATGTAATAATTTCAATGGTAACGATCATGCAAGTAACTGTCCTTGTAAAAAGAATGATAAAAACATTTCAGATAATATAATAGGATTATAATCCATATCTGCATAAGGATCCTTATTATTATCAACAATGCATGATGATATATATAACCGTAATACCAGTAATGAATATAATGAGACTAAAGATACTAAGATAGAAAAGATATTGATGGTAATAGTAATAACAGTAGTAATAATGATGATTATAATGATATATATAATGACTATAATTGCAGTATTACTATAGTTCATATTATTAAGGGCGATGATAGGAATGGTATTGATAAGAGATAATAATAATAATAGTAAGGATGATAACAATAGCAACAACAAAAATGAAAGTAATAAGCTTGGTAACAAAAAGAGTATTGATAACAATGATAAGGATAATAAAGATAAAACAAATCATTATAATGATCATCATAAATCAATTTTGATAAAAAAAAACATAAGGATAACAATAAAGATACTAACTAATCATCACAATAATAATGACGTCATTAATCATTATAATAATTTGATATCAAAAGCATGAACAAAAATATTCATAGAGACAAATGACAATGCAAATCGTGAAAACCAAAAAACAAAAAAAATAAATGCGATAATAATGATGATAATGAAACAATAATAAGAACCAAAACAACAACCAAGAATATAATAATGATAAAGATGAGAAAATAAGGATGATATTGGTAAAGGTGATAATGATAATAACAATGAGTGATAATCATGGTGATATTTGTTAAGATAATATAGGTAACAATTATGATAATGATGACAATGATAATAGTAACGATAAAGATGATAACAATAATGATGATAATGGTATTACTAATGATAATAATAATTATAAAAATGATGATAATGATAATTGTGAAAATGATGACAATGATAACAGTAATAAGAGTAATTGATACTGACAGCAATGATAATAATGATGATGGCTAATGATGATAATAACATTCACAATGGTAAGGACAATGATTCTGATAATGATTTTGATGATAACAATAATGATAATGATGATGATCATAAAAATAATAATAATGATAATAATGATCATAAAGAACAGTAATAATGGCAATGATGATGAGGATAATAATAATCATGATAATGCTAATAATCATGACGATGATTATACCAATATTGATAATAACAATGATAAAAATAACAATAACATGATGGTGATGCTAATAATGATAATGATGATAGTGATAATAATAATGGTAATGATAATGATCATAAGAAGATGGAGGAGAAAAGTAAATTGAAGAAGAAGAAGAATGAGAATAGTAATAATAAAGATGATAATGATATCAATTACAACAAAAACACTAATGATAGTGATAAATACCAGGGTTGCTGATGATAGTAATAGTAGTAGTTATGTTAGTAATAATGATAACAATGAAAATGATATAAACGATGATAATGATGATAATGACGATAGTGAAAATGATATTCCCGATAATAGTGATCATGATGATAACAAAACAGCAATTCCAGCAATTTAAACTCATGACGTCATACCTTTCTCTGGTTGGGATCGCGAGGCCTCCGAGGTGACCGCAGGGCGACTTGAGAAGGAGAGGCTGAGTAAAGGCCAACTGGCGAAACCTCAAGGAGCCGAGAATAAGGACAGGGCGAGAGAGCCCGGCGACGGATGCGAGCGTTCCGGCGCCCCTTGACCTCAGTCCGACTCTCGGTGAGTGACGTGTGTAATCCGTACACGGTCCCCACCCGGTGCCAGGCACGGCTGGTGCCACACTGTCACGGCGACAGGTCTCTCGGCCTCACTCGCACTCTTATGCTCTCCCAGCGTGGCACTCACGTTTCGCCCACACGTTCGGTGGCCTGGTGAGGAGCCCGCCCGCGCCCCCGACTTCTGCTTGATCGCTCTCTCCACTAACGCTGAAAGCAAGCACAAGGACAGAGGATCACAAGCACGCTTTTGCACGCACACACACACACACACATACACTCACACATACAAACACACACACACACACACATACACTCACACATATACACACACACACACACATACACATGCACTTCAGACACGTATATATGGGACACTCATACATAGACAACCAGGTTCTTCCCCTCATTGCAAGGCATTCAAAATCATTGTAAAAAGTCAGAATAAGACTTTTTTCTCTCTCTCTCAAAGGTCTACACACAGCTAGTAAGTAGGCTGAAGAGAAGCCCAAAGCCGGAATCCGATTAGAATCTCGAATAAGTAAACCACTGAGGCTGATTCTTTTATTTGAGCTTGTTTCTTCTAATAATATCAAAACTATGGCGGTTTGACAACGAACAATAGGAGCTGACAGCAGCAGTGGCGTCTGACTACTTTAGCTGTTTAGGTGGGTCATTAACGCGCGCTTGCTGCTTAACTAAAAGCTTTCTCTCTCTCTCTCTCTCTCTCTCTCTCTCTCTCTCTCTCTCTCTCTCTCTCTCTCTCTCTCTCTCTCTCTCTCTCTCTCTCTCC
>BOPN01001568.1:0-2500 GCA_017312705.2 Penaeus japonicus
GAGAGAGAGAGAGAGAGAGAGAGAGAGAGAGAGAGAGAGAGAGAGAGAGAGAGAGAGAGAGAGAGAGAAAGAGAGAGAGAGAGAGACATACAGATAGATAAAAGTGGTACAAAAAGAAGTGAAATTGGAATACAGGAAAGCAAAATTCCCTCATTCCTCATCCTCCTGTTTCCCCTCGTCAGAACGCGCAGCGGGAAGATCAACCTGCACCTTCACACCCACACACCCTCACACCCTTACACCCATACACACACCCACACACCCTCACATCTTCACACCCACTTACCCACGCCCTCACACACCCTCACACCCACTCACACACCCTAACACCCACACACACACCCTCACACCCACACACCATCACACCCTCACCCACCAACACACCCTCACACCCTCACACCCACACACTATCACACCCTCACACGCCCACACACCCACACGGGATTCCCTGTCCAGATCTGTTATTCCGGAGTCGCTCTCACACCGCGATAATCACAAAGGAAGGGGAGGGGTGGCGGTGGTTTTGCTTTATCATCTGACGTCTGGCCAATAGGTTATGTAATCATTTTGCATGTGTGTGTTTTGTGTGCGTGTATGTGTGAATGCGTGTGTGTGGAGGGAGGGGAGGGAGGGAAGGAGGGAGGGGGTGAAAGGAGGGAAGGGGGGAGGGGGTTGAAAGGAGGGGAGGGGGGAGGGAAAGAGGGGGTGGAAGGAGGGGAGGGAAAGAGGGGGTGGAAGGATGGGAGGGGGAGGGGGTGAAAGGAGGGAGGGAGGGAGGGATGAAAGGAGGGGAGGGAGGGGTGAAATGAGGGGAGGGAGGGGTGAAAGGAGGGGAGGAGCGGTGTTTTTTGTGGGGGGGTGGGGGGGGGGTATCTGTGTTTGCGGGTGTGGGTATGTAGTTCGTGTTTGTGTTTGTGTGTGGAAGGCTTTATATCTTATTCCTGTCTAACCTAGAAGTCATATTCAATTGTCTGAGAAACATTTATCACACACATATACACACTCATATGGAGATAGCGTCATATATCATTCCTATGTGTCCTATAAATCCCATGCAATAGTCTAAGGTACATTCATCACACAGACATTCATCGCATATGCATATAAACACTAAAGCAATTCAGTCCTTTGTAAGTTCACGTTTAAGCGGTAATGATATTCGTACAATCAGTTTATCTGTCTCATTCTCTCACTGTGTTTCTCTATCTCGCGCACGAACACGCACACAAATATACACGTACATACAAATATACATACGCACACACCCTTACTCATACCTACATACATACACTTGCGCACAGACACGTACACACATACACACTTACTCAAAGATACATAGATACTCAAACGCACACACAATCAATTTATTTCCTTGAACTACCTCCATGTTTTCCCCCTCCTTCGTAACGCCCGGTGCTTCCTCTCCCGGTCTACTCCCCCCACCCCCACCCTAGACCCCCCCAGACCCCCCTACCAGAGCCCCTGAGAGCCCCCCTCCCCACCCCACCCCACCCGACCCGACCCCCCTAACATGGTGGCCCAGGAACTAAAATATCTCGCAGTTCCGTGCCCACTCCCCGGGGCAGAGAGACACACACGAACCCACGCACCGCTCGCTCCTCACTTACGCCCACCGGTTTTCCACCAACCATGCTAAAAGGTAAAGAAAAAAAGAGAGGGGGGAGGGGTAGGGGGAGGGGGAGGGGGAGGGGATGCAGTTCTCCCAACGTTGTGGTGAATCTTGCTATGCGTTTTTGTTTTAGTTTTTTTTTTTTCCTTTCCCCAATTTTAGGTGGAGGGGATTGCGTCAGAGGTATAGTGTTATAGACGAAGAAGAGTGTGGGAACGAATGTTTCTTGGCTAAGTCACTTGTTGAAGGATCTATATATAGAAGTCCTTTTTTTCAAAGGATGTTTTAGCAAGTAAGAGCAAGGAACGTCAGTCTGTACAGCGGGTAATATGGCTGAACATAGTTTCGACGATAAAATGTAACTCTCCTTGTTTATCTCGGCATATCCCGTCACGGCTCGCTAATGATGTTTTCTCCATGTTTACTATGCCGGCCGGAGGCTCGTCTGGTCTTCCGGCTGTTTTAGAAGAACCCCAGATTGATCTATTTCTCGGCTTAGATTCTACATGTCAGTCGATTTAACGTGATACTTCATGTTCACATAGAATCGGAGATGTTCCCTAACGCCCCGCATCCAACCGACGTTGATGCACATCGCGTTGCTATGCCGCGTTAACAGCGGTGTGTCTCGAGTTATGCCCGCGATGGCTGGCTCGGCCGCATAAGCAAGCAATGAAGCTTTCAAGGACCTTCGGTAACCGAGTGAGAACGAACATCACGGTTTCCTATGACGGTTTTCTCGCCAGGAAAAATACCCCTCACGACAACCCTTCGCCGTGACTCGACCTTTTAGTGGCCCTCGTAATTTTGGTGGTTGTTTTTGTTGTTTGGTTGCTGCGGCCTTTACTACTTGGAGGTAAAGAGGGCATG
>BOPN01001568.1:47500-52500 GCA_017312705.2 Penaeus japonicus
GCTTGCAGCCACAGCCGCCGCGGCAGCCGAGCCTGCGACACAGCCGTGCCTCTCGTACTCCCTCTCCCTCACGCTTTGGACGCCCCCCCGCGCGACACCACCCTGGGAAACTTTACAATTTACGGCGAAGTAAGAGAAAAAATATATCTATTACGGAAAAAAGAGAACTATGAGTGAAACAGCGAACCAACATCTATTACACAGTGTGGATGAATATTAGTGATTAAAAAGTAAGCCTCGCCTCGCCGGGGAGAGATCCAGCCCAGATACACACGGTAGTACTCGACTCTCGGTCACACCACGTGAGTATCATTCAATGAATCTGTTAAGGTGAGATGTCAGAGCACTGAGGGCTCTCATCTCACAGAAGTCGACCTGCCTGATAGAACATACACCAAGGGATATCATGCATATCGTCTATCAAATAATCAAGGTCTTTCACCTGTTGTAAAATCATAGCAACGCAGGGTCATGTTGGGGCGAGACGGAAACATGAGTATCTGTCTTGCTAGCGTCCCATGTCAACTGTTTATCTAGGCGCTCATGTCATAATTCGATCTCACTGATGCAGTCTAAGCACAGTGAATAACCTACACCGTTTCTGACAAACTGATCATCAATGTCTGTAATCCACATCTATTAAAATCACGGTTTTCAATAACCTTCACTATACCAACTACAAGATTCACTTACGACATACTTTACTCTTCGCTTTCACGCCAAAGTTGTTTTCGCCAAACTCGGGAAAATTCCGGTTGTTTCTTTTCGTTTCGTTCGCCTTATTGGTTGTTTCGCTGTTAAGGTTGTTGACAGTTTCTTATCTTTTGAACTCTCTTTTTCTTTTTCTTTTCGATTTGTATGTATCTACATTTACAGTTATATGTATATTTATATTTTTTTACAATCATCCTAAGATTATGATTGGTTGTAAGCTCTATGTGAAGATGAATTACATTATTATTTTTTTTCCTTATTTGTCAGATTTTTTTTTCTTTTTTTTTAGTTCAGTAAGAAAACTTTCCTGAAGAAATACCCTTATCAAGACATGTTTTATGAAATGGATATATGAGATATGATTTCCCTCTTTTCTCTTTCCCTTTGAAGTTTCGTCAAAAATTAATAGACCTTTTCACTTTAATTCCACAAAAGACGATCAAAGTCTACTTTAATAGGTTCCTGGGAGGTTTATTTTTTTCTGCCGAGGGACTTTGTTAAAAACGTTTTTTTTATTATTATTTTTTTTTTATATGAAGAGTAAGTAGGCGTAAGACTCTTGTCAAGTTCCTTATTAAGCTTAGTGGCGTGAAGGCATCCTTATATGGTGTTTAAAGCCATATCTTTAAGCCTTCTGTGGAATATTTTCCTTGTTCGAAGCTGTTCCGACTCCTACTCGTTGGTAAGGTTCACTCATTCAAAAACCAATCGTTATTCTTTTGAAGATTGTATTTTTGGTTCTCGTTTCATCTACATTTTTATTATATATATATTTTTTTGAAACATCATCGCAACAAGTTGATAAGAACATTCTCTCTCTCTCTCTCTAGGTGCCCATCCTCTCTCTCTCTCTTTCTTTTTTGTTTTTCTTTATATGTGCTCTCCCTCCTCTTTCTCTCTCTCAATCTTTTTTTTTCCTTTATGTGTGCCTCTCTCTCTCTCTCTCTAGGTTCTCATCCTCTCTCTCTCTCTCTCTTTCTTGTTTTCTTTATATGTGTTCTCCTCCCCTCTCTCTCTCAATCTTTCTTTTTCCTTTATGTGTGCCTCTCTCTCTCTCTCTCTCTCAATCTTTCTTTTTCCTTTATGTGTGCCTCTCTCTCTCTCTCTTTCTTTCTTGTTTTCTTTATATGTTCTCTCCCCCCCCCTCTCTCTCAATCTTTCTTTTTCCTTTATGTGTGCCTTTCTCCCTCTCCTCCTATTGACTTCACAGGAGATACTTACTCTGCCTTTCTCTCGTCATAACCGCCGCCGCCGCCTCCCGTTTCTGCCCGAGTCCTCTGTCCCTAAAAGTTATAAAGAGGCTCCCATTGCCAGAGCGCCCTTCCCAACCCGCCCGACTTTTGTGGCGCGGATATCGTCTCTTCAGAATCTTAACGGAGCTCCTCCTTCAAAGTCAGCAGTAGACTCCTTTCTCGAGGTTTACCGAGAGTCTTAACAGGGTTGGAGGGTCAGGGTGGGTTGGAGGGTGGGTTGGGGGGTTGGAGGGTCAGGGTGGGTTGGAGGAGGGAGGGAGGGAAGGAGGGAGGGAGGGGGTCCGTTTGACTTTCCATCGTGTAGTGGCATCAGCTTTATTTCCTTTCGTGAGGAATGTTGTCTTTGGGGAATGTTTCGATATTTTCGTAAACAACAACAAAAACAACAACAACAGCAACACTGATGAATAGGAATGGGAATATTTATAATTATTATTATTATTATTATCGTTTTTAAACTGAGGCTATCACTGAGAAATGATGGAACTATATTAATAAAAAAAAGGCAACAATCAAAGCGATATAAGTAAGGCTTCATTGAGTTGCATTTAATACTGATATAAAGCGTCCCTCTCGATGGCAGTGGCTGTCATTAGTGCGTTTATTGAGAGGTTTATTTAAGAGTGTTTAGAAGTATTTTTTTTTCTCCTAAAAACAAATAAATAAGTAATAAAACAAAGATCAACTCATTAGTAGGTTGTAATTATCAATGTTATTTTCTTTCTGTTGATGATTTTTAGATGTACTGATTTTAGTGTTGGGTTTTATAGAAGAATTTTGTCAATGGGAAACATCAAGATCTAATTTGCATATGCAACAACAGCAATAATAATTCACTAGCCTGTCCATATTAATGATACTATTAAAGATGTTAATTTTTTTTATGGGTGGATATCTATTAAGAAATGTTACTGAAATTTAGACATTAAATTCTTTAACAAAATGAAAGTATTTCAATTTGGTGAGAATTTGTACCCTTTCTAGAAATAATAGCTATTAATATTGCTAAATTTCTAAACTGAAGGATGGTCCATGAAAAAGGTTGTTAGTGAGAAACATTAAATTAAAATAGTCCTCTTACTTAGCTTGTTAATGATAATGATTTTTTTCTCTCAATTTTTGGTTATTTTTGTTTATTGATAGATGTCTACTGAATAATGTTGTTAATGGGAAGAAAAAAAAAAATGCTATTAATATCAACAATAACAACGACACTATAAATGATAATACTATTTTTCCCTTCCTAATAATGGCTACTAAGGTATTGTCTCTTTGTTAATAGATGTTCAAATTCTCTGCTGCTTAATCGTTGATATGTTGCTAGAGTTAAATTAGATAAGATTACTTTTAAAGCTGAAGTTAAAACTTCAGCCTCGCCTGATACTGTTTATGATATATTTAATAGTTTCCATGGTTTTAGTTTGCTTGTTGTTACTGTTGGTTTAATGGCTTCGGAAAGTCTGGGTTGGAGGGGGAGGGAGATACGGGAATTCTGGGAGAGATGTGTGAGACTTCAGGAGAGAGAGGGAGAGGGAGAGGGAGAGGGAGAGGGAGAGGGATTGGGAGAGGGAAAGGGAGAGGGAGAGGATGGGAGTGAGGAAGAGGGAGAGAGGGAGAGGGAGAGGATGAGAGTGAGAATGAGAGAGAGAGAGAGAGAGAGAGAGAGAGAGAGAGAGAAAGAGAGAGAGAGAGATAGAAAAAAAGCAAGAGAAGGAGCCAGATAAAAAAAAGAGATAGACAGAAAAATAGAGAAAGAAAAATCTATTTTTCATTTAATCATCTCTCATTAAATACAAAATCATGATTAAATTCTCAGTCATGATATTTCTCACGACATAACGACGACTCCCATATTGCTTTGGACAATTTGGTTTATTGATTATTGCAAATGTGCGTGATCAGTGCAAGTTCCTTATAACGCTGAGTGCATATCTTTGCCTTCCGACACTCGACACCTGGCACTCTTTGCTTGTTGACACAAAGGAAAGTGACACTTCAAACATGCTGAAGGAAATGAAGCTTTCATGTCTTTTATGATTTTTTTTTTGGAATGGAAATGAAATACACGTTAAAAAAAACAACAACAAAGAAACTTCGTCAGGGAGTCAGTGAGGTAAGAAAAAGTTAGAACAAAAGACAAAAGAGAAAACGTATGAATAAAAAGAGAGAAAAGGGGAGATGAGAATAGAAAAGGGGTTATGATGAAGAAAACAGATGACATAATGATACTGTGCAAAAAAATAAGGATAAAGAAGGATAAAGAATAACAGTTAAAAAAGGAAAGAAAAAAAAATGGGGATGATTTCAAATGAAATGAAACAAACAAACAAACAAAAGGGATAAAAACGAAAAAAGAAAGAACAAAGGAAAGAAAGATAGACAGAAATGAAATAAAATGCGGATTCTAGTTACTGCATCAAGTAAACCCTTAATTAAAACAAGCCCATTTACCAAAAAGTCCCGATTTACTGGAAGACTATCTACCAAAAAAGTTTTAAAGAAAGCAAAGTCAAATATCCACTGGGAGACCATCAACCAAAAGGTCTTCAGCAAAGCAAAGTCTCATTTCTACTGAAAACCCATCTATTTTTTTTTTTTTCTTAAGGAAAGCAAAGTTCCATTTCTACTGAGAACTGATCTATTTTTTTTTTTTTTAAGGAAAGCAAAGTCTCATTTCTACTGAGAACCGATCTATTTATTTATTCATTTATTTAATTTTTTTAAGGAAAGCAAAATTCCATTTCAACTGAAAACCAGTCAACCAGTCAGTCAAAAGCTTTAAGGGAATGCAAAATTTCCTGGGAGACTGTCTACCAAGAAGTTTTAAGGCGAGCAAATTCAAAATTCTACTGAAATTTTTTTAAGGTAAACAAGGTCAAACTTCTACTTGACCTTGACTCTCCGGAAAAGGACAACACCATGAAAACGGTTCATGAGAGGAGTGTCACTATACGCTCGTCTGGATGTCTGTTTTGTGGGTTATGATTGGGGATGGTGGTGTTTGATGGTGCTAGTGGTCGTGGTGATGGTTAT
>BOPN01001568.1:57500-62500 GCA_017312705.2 Penaeus japonicus
TTCTTTCTTTCTTTCATTTTCCTGCTTAGTGATACCCCTTCTTGTGAATTATTATCTTTTTTTTATTTCTTTATCTTTAGTTTTCAGCGTTTGCTTTGTTTTCCTCGTGTTCTTTTCGCCATAGTATCATCTTCTTTTCTGTAGAAGAAAGAAAAAGTTTTGCCCATCGAAAACTGATTTTTTTTTTCTTATCCATCTTACATTTTATTTCTTTGTGTAACGTCTTCTTTGTTTTTGTTTTTTTTCTAAAATGTTTCGATTCTTGCGCTTGCATATTCCGGTTCATCTCATTATCTCATTTTTTCTCTCCTCCCCTATTCGCTATTTTTTTTTTCTGCACTTCGACTCCCACTGGTTCCTCTCTCTTAATTTCTCACCTGCGCCTTATTGTTCTTCCCCCTCCCCCCTCCCACTCCCCTCACTCCTAATAACTCACCTGTGCTACCTCATTGTTCTCTCTCCCCTCTCGCCCCCCCTCCTAATTTCTCCTCTATACTACCTCATTGTTCTCCTCTCCGCCCCTTCCCTCACTCCTTCCCTCCCTCCCTCCTCCATCTTCTCCCCGACGTCCCCTCTCTCTTTCTTCCCTCCCTCCTTCCCTATCTCCCTCTCTCCCTTCATCATTCCATTCTTGCTTCTTATCCTCCTCCACTCAATCATCATCTCCTTCCTTCCTTCCTTCTCTCCCTTCCTCCTTCCTTTCCTCCTCCCTTCATACATCTACTCCTTTTTTTCTTTCCTGCCTCCTTTTTTCTTTCCCTCCTCCATCCTTTCCCCCTTCTCTCACCCTCTCTTTCCTTTCACATCCCTTCCTTCTTTTCCCTCCATGCCAACAGTCCCTCCCTCCCTCAATTCTTCCCTTCCTTCCCTTCCCTCCAATCCCTTTCTTCCTTCCTCTCCTCCATCCCTCCCTACTCCCCTCTTCCACCTCCTATCTCTTCCTTTCTTTCTTCCCCTCTCCATTCCTCTCTTCCACCTCCCTTCCCTCCCACCCTACTCTCCCTCCCATCCCTTCCCTCTCCTCCCTTCCCCTCTTCTACATCTCCTCCATCCTTCCCTGCTCCCCTCTTCCACCTCCTATCTCCTTTCTTCCCTCCCCTCTCCATTCCTCTCTTCCATCTCCCTTCCCTCCCACCCTCCCCTCCCTCCCATCACTTCCCCTCTTCTACCTCTCATCCCTCCCTCTCTTACCTTTGCCTCCTGCTACTCATATCTCTGTTCTTTGTCTCTCACCCTTTGCTTCAATCTTTCCCTCTGTCCGCTACCCATTATTCTTCCCTCTTTTCCTCCCTTCCTTCAAATCTTCCATACCTTTTCACCCTTCTCTTTCTTCTCTGCCTCTCACCCTGGCTCCTTCGCTCCTTCCTCCCCTCCCTCCCTTCCCTCCCTTCCCTTCCCATCCTATTCTACCTGTCTCATATAATTTCTTCCTCACTCTCACAGCCTCTTTATCTCTGGCTTCCACGCACACACACACACCTCTCTCTCGCTACTCCTCACCCCCCCCCCCTCCTCTTTAAAAAATGAAAATAAGAAAAATGAAAATGAAGGAAAGGAAGAGAGAGAAAGAGAGAGATGATAGTAGTTGTAGTAATGATAATGATGATGATGATGATAGTAATGATAATTATGATGGTGATAGTTAGTAATGATGATGATTATGATAGTGATAACAACAACAATAGTAATGATGATAATAACAACTGCAACAATGATGATAATGATAATTATGGTAATGATGATAACAATAATGATAATGATATCAGCAATAATGATGTTGATAATAGTAATAGTTAGTAACAATAATTGGGACGATAATAATAATAAGAATATGAAAGAAGATTAGGAGGAGGAGGAGGAGGGAGAGGATGATGATGGTGAAGAGGAAGAAGAAGAAGAAGAAGGAGGAGGATGAAGAGAAAGAGGAAGAGGGAAAGAGAGAGAAAAAGGAATAGGAGTAAGAAGAGGAAGAAGAAGAAGAAAGAGAAGAAGAGAAAGAAGAAAGAGAAGAAGAGAAAGAAGAAAGAGAATTAAAGAAAGAAGAATGAGAAGAAGAAAAATAGAATGAGATGAAGATAAAGAAGAAAACGAGGATAAAAAAAGGAGGGGAGGAGGGGGAGGGGGCTGATAGAGATTAAAGGGCTTATGAGGCGGGGTAGGGTGGGGGGGGGGGTGAGCGGTGATTCACTGTTTACCAATGCTGGAAAATGTCATCCTGTAATCACATGAAAAAATACATTGACATTGATGGATCATGCACATCACGGCATTTTCAATAAGGCACACTGCAACATGTGTGTGCGCGCGCGCGCGCGTGTGTGTGTGTGTGTGTGTGCGTGTATGTATCTATGTGTATGTGTGTAAATCTGTATTTACACGTGTGCATGCGCAATGAACTGTCAATTAATATATCTATTCGCTAATATATAAAAAAATATTCCCTCTCCGACGCAAATACATCTTCCCAAGACCCATCGCCCCCTCCTCCCTCCCCTCCCCCATCTCAAAAAGGGGAAAAAAAATATGTTTCAAAAAAAGGAAAAAAATATAAAAAATATAGGTCTTAAAAAGGAAAAAATAAAATAAAAATATAGTTCTAAAAAAAGGAAAAAAAATATATAAATAGGTCTCAAAAAGGGGAGAAAAAAAATCTATATATATATATTAGGCAAATGCGAAAGCACACACGCGTCTGCCAAGGTTACACTCCCTCGGATCAAAACGATGACTCACACCGATCGAATTCAATGCTTTCGATCTCATGTGCCTCATGCCGTCCTCATAAGCCTCATGGCCTTCGGTAAGATTAGATCGTGCATGAGGCTGATCGATGGCTCTCTCAATTGCTTGCATTTTATGATGGAGCTTTGGTGATAGCGATGGCACGGTGGACGTTGCATGTGCGGTTGAGATGGCGAGGAAAAGTTGCATGATTAAAAGAGAGGAAGGTGATGATAAAGGAGGAATAAGGAGAAAGAGGAGAAACTTAAGAAGAGGAGGGGGAGGGAAAATTAAGATAAAGGATAGGTTAGAATGAGAAGAAGGGGTGAGAATAAGAAGGGGATTAAGAGGAAGAAGAGTAAGAAGTGGAAGAAAAGGAAGAAGAGGAAGAAGAAAAAGAAGAAGAGAAGGAAGAGGAAGAAGAAGAAGAATAAGGAAAAGAGGAAGAAGGAGAAAGAAAAACAGCAAGAAAAAAGAAAAAAAAATATAGTAGGAAAACAAACAAACAAACAAAAAATATATAGAAGCAAAGTGAAATAAAAAAGTCACATGGAATAAATGGATCCGAATATCAACGTTTGTCAAAGACATAATAAAAAAGGAATGCAAATCTTAATAGATAGATAGATGAATAAACGAAGGAAGACGAAGATAGATGAAGGAATAAACAGACAGATACATCAATAGATAAATATATATCATGATACGAATGCGGAGAGTAAAAAATACATAAATAAGGATTGATCAATATTGCAAAATCACTCTACTGCTTTTTGCTTGCACGATCACGCATTAGTTTTCAATGTGCATCCCGTCAGTCGGAGAAAAATTGCAATATTTCTCAAGCACGGATAACGACTTTGCTAATGCATAGGAGAGTTCAGGTCGGTTTTGAAAAGGGTGATGGAAAAAGGGGGTGAATGATGATAATGATGGTGATGATGGTGATGGCGAGGATGATGATCATGATAATGATGAAAATTATTATATTTCACGAATTGCTCTCTGCCTTTCCACCCGGCCATCCACCTCCATCCCTCTCCACTTCTCCGCCCGGCCATTCCCCCTCATCCCTCTCCACCTCTCCACCCGGCCATCCACCCTCATCCCTCTCCACCTTTCCACCCTCCCTCATCCCTCTTTACCTCTCCTTCCTCCCCCATCCCGTTCTACCTCTCCACCTTCCATTATTCCTCTCCACCCAAACATCCCTCTCCACCTTCCACCCAGCCATCCCTCTCCACCTTCCACCCAGCCATCTCTCTCCACCTCTCCACCCAGCCATCTCCCTCCACCTCTCCACCCAGCCATCCCTCTCCACCTCTCCACCCAGCCATCCCTCTCCACCTTCCACCCAGCCATCCCTCTCCACCTCTCCACCCAGCCATCTCCCTCCACCTCTCCACCCAGCCATCCCTCTCCACCTCTCCACCCAGCCATCCCTCTCCACCTCTCCACCCAGCCATCCCTCTCCACCTCTCCACCCAGCCATCCCTCTCCACCTCTCCACCCGGCATCCTTCTTCATCTTCCATCATTCCTCTCCACCCAGCCATCCTTCTCCACCTCTCCACCTCTCCCATCCCTCTCCACCTCTCCACCTCTCCCCCTTCCACACGCCGCATTGAACAGCCAATCCTCGAAACGGCGAAGCTTATTATCCCGAGATCCGTTCGTCGTGAGCGCAAGCCCACACCTGATCCCAAAACTAAGGCCGCCAACCATCCCTTAAAGCGGTTCGATTCCCTGTTCCCGGGATCCGCGGGCGGGACTCGGCTGAGGGCGGCTGGAAGGGTTAAGGGGTTGAGGCTCGATAGAGTGGAAATGTAGGTGCATTTATATATATATATATATATATATATACATATATATGTATATATATATGTATACATATATATATATATATATATATATATATATATATATATATATATATATTATATATATACATATATATACACATATATGTACACACACACACACATTACACACACACACACACACACACACACACACACACACATATATATATATATATATATATATATATATATATATATATATATATATATATATGTATTATATATATATATGCATATATGTATGTGTGTGTGCGTGCGTGTGTGTGTGTGTGTGTGTTTATAGATATCTATGTTCATTTTCTTTCTGCTTTTCTGTCTCCATCTTGTCGGTATGTGAGAATAAATGTTGGTTGCTAGGTATGTTTATATCAGAAAGTATTCATAAAATGAGATGTGAATCACCACACAAACACACCAA
>BOPN01001568.1:82500-87500 GCA_017312705.2 Penaeus japonicus
TGTACCCTCCCTCCCCCCCTCCCCCTCCCCCTCCACCACAACCCCGAGTACGAAATAATTGGGTTTTCCGTTTTGCCCAATTCGGTGGGTTCTCCGTCTGCATTTGTTTGTTTGTCTTAGCGAGAATTTGTGTTTGTTTGTAAAGTTGTCGAACGTCTTTTGTTTTTCTTGCGCGGTTGTTTGTGATACGTGGTGAGGAGACTGATTTTTTTTTGTACGTGTTCCTTTGTCTTTGTTTCCTTCTCATCGATGTTCTTTTTTTTCTTTTTTTCTGTCTCTGTTATCTATCTTTGTCTGCTCCTCATTCTTCTCGAGGTTCTTTTCCCTCTTTTTCTTACTCTCTCTCTCCTCCTTCTTCTCTCCAACTCCGCCAGATCAGGTATTTAATAACACGCCATCCCTCCTCCCTATACCTACCTATCCCCTATTCCTATCCCTAACCCTACTCCCTCTCACCATCCTCTCCCTCCTCCCTACTCCCTCATACACTCCCCAAAATCCCTCTCTCCTATCCCTACCCCTACTCCCTCTCACCCATCCCCTCCCTCCTCCCTACTCCCCCATACACTCCCTCCCCAAATCCCTCTCCCTCTCTCCCCTTCCCCTCTTCCCCTCTTCCAACCCCCCCCCCACCCCCTCCCCTTCCCCCGAAGCCAATCTCCAGCCGCACCAGATTAAAGAACGCATCACCATCACCTGTTTATTGTAGTCCCTCTAGTGGGCGTTCAAGAGACGAAGACGAAGAAGAAGATGCAAAAAAAGAGAAAAAAAAAGAAAAAAAAAAGAAAAAAAGAAGAAAAAAGAAGAAAAGAAATGTTTCGTTGAGGCGTGTGTGTCGGTGAAGAGCGTTTCCCGTGTCGCTTTGTTAAAGACAAGGAGTTCAAGTGGGTGCTTGATTATAATGAATCTCTTTTGATACGCGACAGCCAAAGAGCTTATGTTTGTTGGGGTGAGGGGGGGGAGGGAGGGTGAGGGCAGGTGGGTGAGGGTGGGGGTGAGGGTGGGTGGGTGGGTGGGTGGAGTAGGGGGAGGGGAGGAGGAGGGCACAGTTATAGCTCGCGGCATGAATGCACTGCGCCCTCAGAGAGAAAGAGAGGGAGAGAGAGAGAAGAGAGAAGAGAGAGAGAGAGAGAGAGAGAGAGAGAGAGAGAGAGAGAGAGAGAGAGAGAGAGAGAGAGAGAGAGAGAGAGAGAGAGAGAGAGAGAGAGAGAGAGAGAGAGAGAGAGAGAGAGAGAGAGAGAGAGAGAAGAGAGAGAGAGAGAGAGAGAAGAGAGAAGAGAGAAGAGAGAGAGAGAGAGAGAGAGAGAGAGAGAGAGAGAGAGAGAGAGAGAGAGAGAGAGAGAGAGAGAGAGAGAGAGAGAGAGAGAGAGAGAGAGAGCGAGCGAGAGAGAGAGAGAGAGAGAGAGAGAGAAAAGAGAAGAGAGAAGAGAGAGAGAGAGAGAGAGAGAGAGAGAGAGAGAGAGAGAGAAGAGAGAGAGAGAAGAGAGAGAGAGAGAGAGAGAGAGAGAGAGAGAGAGAGAGAGAGAGAGAGAGAGAGAGGAGAAAGAGAGAGAGAGAGAGAGAGAGAGAGAGAGAGAGAAGTTGAAAGAGAGAGAGAGAAAGAGAGAGAGAGAAAGCGATAAATAGATAGAGAGATAGAGAAGAACCGTATTAAGGTCCCTCCATCAATCACAACGGATGTTGGTGGAATTTGTCTGCTGCCCTTTGGGTCTGTCACGCTGTGGCCCTTTCTCTCCCTCTCGCAATCGCTCCCTGTCTTCTCTCTCCCCCCCCCTCTCTCTTTCCCTCTCGGTGTAGCTCCTTTGCTCTCTCTCTTTCTCCCCCCACTCTCTATCTCCCTCTCCTTCTCTCTCTCTCTTTCCCTCTCAGTGTAGCTCCTTTGCTATCTCTCTTTCTCCCCCCCACTCTCTATCTCTCTATCCTTCTCTCTCTCTTTTTTCCCTCCTTCCCTCCTACGTCCTCTTTCTCTCTCTCTCTCTTCTTCCTGCATCCTCCTTCCCTCCTACGTCCTCTCTCTCTCTTTCCCTCTCGGTGTAGCTCCTTTGCTCTCTCTCTTTCTCCTCCCACTCTCAATCTCTCTCTCCTTCTCTCTCTCTCTTTTTCCCTCCTTCCCTCCTACGTCCCCTCTCTCTCTTTCCCTCTCGGTGTAGCTCCTTTGCTCTCTCTCTTTCCCCCTCCCACTCTCTACCTCTCTCTCATTCTCTCTCTCTCTTTTCCCTCCTTCCCTCCTACGTCCTCTTTCTCTCTCTCTCTCTCTCTCTCTCTCTCTCTCTTTTCTTCCTGCATTCTCTCTCCTTCTCCTAGTTTTCCTATTGATTCAGAATCTTACTTCTGAAAGAAACTTGGGAAGAGGAGGGTGGAGGAGACAGGCTCGCCATTGTTGAGCTGTTCTGAATCGAAAACCTGAAAAATAAGAAGCAATGTCAGGAAGTGCCCCGAGGTAGGATCGCGGTTTCACGACTCGGAAATATGTTGCTGGACGCGTAGAGGTCATTGGCGGGAAGGTCAGCCTGGTTTTATGTTTGAAGGTTTATAATTTGTTGATTTATTATTGCGTTGTTTGTGTTGTTTGTATGTTCAGGAGAAATGCCCTTGATGTGAGGCGGAAATGTTTTGAAACCTGGGAGAAATTTGCGAAATTTCACTCTATTTCAGTGTTTCTTTGGTTGGAGGTTCATTATTTGCATCACTTTTGTTTTAAACTGTGTCTTATTTACTTAATTGGATGATGATATATTACATGAAAATCTGAAAATGGGATGGAAGTAGCCTTAAAAAGAAGGATCACTGTACCACGACACGGAAATAGCTTAGATCTTGGAAAAGCCATTGACGTAATATCACCCTGTTTTAATGTTTCCGAGACTAAAAGAGTTTATACTTTATGTTCATATCATAATCTTACTCTATTAACTTAATTAGAAAATGATGTATTACAGGAGAACCTTTACAAATTATGCCCCCAAGTGCTTTATTTGTGTATTTATTTGGTTTTGTTCTTGTTTATTTTCAAAACTGGGAAATGATAGATTGCTTAAACGCCTAAAAACTCCGAAGTAACGTGTTGAAGCGTCCCCGAGGAAATATCATGATATCACAACACGGAAATATCTCTTGGAAAAGTAATTAGCAGAATATCAACCTGCTTTTTTTACACTCACGGAATTGAAAATTAATAATTTATCATCATTATTATTTGCTTTTATACTTGAGAAATGTAAGAATTAATCAGAAACTTAAGAATAATGTCTGGAAGTTGCGAAAAAACAAAACAAAACAAGAAGGGTTTATCTTTTTCTTTCAATTTTCTTACGATTTCTGATTTTGTGAAATCTATGAAATATGAATATATATATATATTTTTTTTGTTGCTATCGCCTTGCTCAAAATGGAGACTCAAATCATAGTCATGTATTTTCTTTTCCATTACTCTTTTGATTACTTTTATCTTCTTATATTTTACTTCTCTTTTATCATCTATTATCTTACCCCATCCTCTTTCTTTCATTTTCATCGCCACTATTTAAATCTTGTTATCATTGCCTTTGTTAGAATCATCATTATTTCTCTCTGTCTCTCTCTCTCACACACGCGCATCATTAGCTTTTGTATCTGTACTGAAAGATATTATTTCTTTTTGATGATGATAATGATAACAAAATACAAGTATAGAAAATGAGATTAAAACGAGTCAAAATGATATGATGTATATCATATATATATATATATATATATATATATATATATATATATATATATATATATATATATATATATATATATTTATATATATACACACACACACACACACACACACACTCACACACACTCACGCACACACACACACACACACACACACACACACACACACACACACACACACACACACACACACACACACACACACACACACACACACACATATATATATATATATATATATATATATATATATATATATAAATATATATATATATATATATATATATATATAAATATATATATATATATATATATATATATTTATATATATATATATATATATATATATATATATATATAAAAATAATATATATATATATATATATATATATATATATATATATATATATATATATATATATATATATATATATATATATACATATATATATATATATATATATATATATATATATATATATATATATATATATATACATATATGCATATATATATATATATATATATATATATATATATATATATATATATATATATATATATATATATATATATATATATATATATATATATATATATATATATATATATATATATATATATATATAATATACAGTATATATAATACAAAATAAGATAATAAAGATGATAACAGTAGCTATTGTCTCTCTTCATTCATAATTATTTGATATCATGCGATTCAAATATTTCTTTTTTCAGAAGAAAATATATAAATAGAAAAATGATACGTAGAAATATAAGAAATTGCAATGCTGAATTAAGAAAAAATAACACAATAACAGACAAAAGAAAAGTAATAATAAAAGCGGGTGGGGGGGGGGGGGGATCTACACAATAGGATATATATAAAGAGAGGAACGACAATAAATATATAGAATAAATGAATACCTAGTGATAAAAAGAATAAATAAATAAATCAGAATAAAGATGAAAAATGATAAAAGATAGGGAAAATAAATAAAAATGGAAAAGATACAAAGGAAAATATAAACAGAGAGAGAGAGAGAGAGAGAGAGAGAGAGAGAGAGAGAGAGAGAGAGAGAGAGAGAGAGAGAGAGAGAGAGAGAGAGAGAGAGAGAGAGAGAGAGAGAGAGAGAGAGAGAGAGAGAGAGAGAGAGAGAGAGAGAGAGAGAGAGAGAACAGAAAAAAAAACAAAAAAACACGCGAGTGAAATGCAACAGGTTACTATGGAAACCTTGATTCCAGATTGCCTCCTAAGCACTGAGTTTCATAAGGAAATGGGTTCAGCAATTAAC
>BOPN01001568.1:100000-105000 GCA_017312705.2 Penaeus japonicus
CTCTCTCTCTCTCTCTCTCTCTCTCTCTCTCTCTCTCTGTGTGATATATATATATATATATATATATATATATATATATATATATATATATATATGTATATATATATATATATACACACACACACACACACACACACACACACACACACACATATATATATATATATATATATATATATATATATATATATTGTGTGTGTGTGTATATATATGTATGTATGTATATCTATCTATCTATCTATCTATCTATCTACACACACACACACACACACACACACACACAAATATAAGATAGATAAAGAGATAAATATAGATAGATATATAGATAGATAAATAGAGAGACAGAGGAAGAGAATGAGGAAAAAAGAGAGAAAAAAATACATAGAAAGAAAGAGAGAGCCCGAGGCAGAAGGATATAATTATGCAGTGGAAAGAGTGGGATAGCAGTCGTAAAGCAGCTTACATGGAGAGAAAAAAAAAAGAGAAAGAGAAAAATACGCGAAGGTCGAAGGAGCAGACGTGGGGGTTGAGAGCATCCGAGGGACCAAGAGATGACACACATTTGGCATCATCAGTCAATATTATCATCTCCCGTAAGGCAGTGTGGAGAAGGTTTAGGGCAATTAATCGCCGAGGGAAGGGAAAGGGCTGAGAGGGGCGGTGGCCGAGGATTGTGTATCGAGGGGGAGTATTGTTGCGATAGAGAGATCGGTAATGCATCGTGAGTTGTGTTGTGATAGGGAGATTTGTGACGTATGGTGAGGATTGTGATTGGGAGATTAGGGACGTATGGTGAGGATTGTGATTGGGAGATTAGGGACGTATGGTGAATATTGTTATGGTGAGAAGATTGGGGATGAGTGGGATGTTGTTTCATGATAGGATGATTGGTGGCGTGTGGTGAGTGTTGTTATGATGATAAGATTGGTGACGTATGGTGAGGTTTGTGATTAGGAGATTAGGGACGTATGGTGAATATTGTTATGATAAGAAGATTGGTGGTGTGTGGTGTTTAGTTTCATGATAGGAAGATTAGTGGCGTGTGGTGAGTGTTGTCATGATGGTAAGATTGGTGACGTGTGGTGAGTATTGTTATAATAGGACGACTGGTGACGTATGGTGAGTATTGTCATGAAGGGAGATTAGTGAGGTATTGATATGAGATTTAGGTTAGTTACTTTAATTGGAACCGTGATATAAACCGTATCAGTTATTATCTTGCTATTCATAAGTATTTGAGCACGACATAGCGAACGGAGTAAGTCAAACGTGGCGGCGGTGACCCTAGACTTTTATCATCGAACCAACAATTATAAGGGATCTAAAAATTGGATTGGCTCTTAATCCCATGTCGCGTCCCAGTGAACTTGGTATCAAAAATTTAAAAGCATTACGAATCTTTTTAAAGAAGATTGGGACAGTAAAACCTATTTTATTTTGGCGTGTGTGGGTTTGTGTCTATAATAGATCGTTTGAGTATATTTTTGCAAAATATTGTGAGTCTGTCTCTCCTGATTTCGTGATGTCAGTAAAGATTTAAAAACTGTAATTTACTAAAAAAAAATAAACATGATACAAATAATAGTATATCAATGATAAAAATTATTATGATAAAGATAATATCAATGCTTCTAATTGTGAAGATAATAATTATACTACTACAACTACAACTACTACTACTGCTACTACTATTACGACTACTACCACTACTACTACTATTACTACTACTACTACTCCTGATGACAATAGTAATAGAAATAATGGTAATGATAATGATAATATGAAAGATAAAATGATAGATATGATAGATATGATAATGCTGATAAAAAATATGATAATGATAATAGTAATGATAATAATAGTAATAACAATAACTATAACAATAATGATAACGAGAACAATATCAATGATAGTTACTATATAATGTTAGTGATAATGATAACAGTTATGATAATGATAATGATCATAATAATGATGATAATGATAATAATGATGACAATAAAAAAATATATTGCTAATGATAGTAATAATATTGACACTACTAAAGATAGTAATAATAATGATAATGAAATAAATGATAATGGCAATGGTTATAACAATGATAATTATGGAAATAATGATAATGATAAAGATGGTAACAATGATAGCGATGATGATAATTATAATGGTAATGATAATAACGATAACAATAAAGATATAATGATAAGGATAGTAATAATGATGATAATAATAACGATACTAATAATAGCGATAATAATGAATATGATAATGACAATGATTATAGTAATGATAATAACAGTAATAATGATAATAATGATAATGATGATAATCAAAATCATAACTATGATGATGATGGTCATGATAGTAATAATAAAAACGACAATGATAGTAATAGCAAAAACAATGATAATGACAATAATGATAGTAACATTACAAACAATAATAATAATAATAATAAAGATAATAATGATAATGATAATAATAATAATAATAATGTAACATTACGAATTATAATAATAATGATAATAATAATAATGATAATAATAATAATAATAATGATAATGATAATGATCGTAATAATGATAATAATGTTAATGATAATAATGATAATAATAATAATGATAATAATAATAATAATAATAATAAAAAAAATAGTAATAATAATAATAACAATAATAGTAATAATGGTGATAATAATAATAACAATAATAATAATAATAATAATAATAGTAATAATAATAATAATAATAATAATAATAATAATAATAATAATAATAATAATGATAATAATAATAATAATAATAATAATAATAATAATAATAATAATAATAATAATAATGATAATAATAATAATAATAATAATAATAATAATAATAATAATGATGATGATGATAATAATAATGATAATAATAATCTAAATGATAATGATAAGAATAATAGGAATGATATGAGTAATGACTACACCATCTCATTTTTTTTTTCTCCTTTCGTACGAAAATATACGAAAATCACACGGAAAGTCTTGGAAATTCAGAGATGAAGACCTACAACTTTTTCCCCCCTTTTCCCTCGCTGTTGAATACACGCCCGTGGCTTTTGGTTAATTAGAAATTTAAGCCTAGTTTAACCAGGTCAACGCCCACGTATTTACCGGCGTGATATGCTAATTGCATCGCCTTTCTCTGTGTGATTACTGTGGCTTGGGTACGTGACAGGATTGGTGATGATGATGACTGACGATGGTGATGACGATGGTGGTGAGAGTGATAGTATTAATGATGGTGATGAGAATGATAGTATTAATGATGGTGATGAGAATGATAGTATTAATGATGGTGATGAGACTGATAGTAATAATGATGGTGATGACGATGGTGATGAGAATGATAGTAATAATGATGGTGATGATGCTAGTAATAGTAGGAACGGGGATGGTGATAACGATAATAATAGTAATGATAATAATGATGATATTAACAATTATGAGAGTAATATTGATGATAATAATACTAGTTAGTTATGATTGTAATAAGAACTTGGCTCTTAATAATGATGATATAGTAATAACAATGTGGATGATATAACAAGGACAATAAGGATGATACCAATGACAATAATAGCAACAATAGTAATAATGAATGTGATGATAATAATATTCACAGGAATGACATTGACACAAATATATCAACCCCAATAAAAAAAAAAAGAAAATGGAAAACGTTACCTTTCGTTCCCCCCTTCCCCCCCTCCCCTCCTCCCCTTCTCCCTCCCCTCTCCCTCTCCTCCCTCCTCCTCCCCCCTTCCCCCCTTCTGCCATCTGCCGCGCTCAAGGGGCTAAATGATACATCCACTCAACCTCCTCCTTCTTTTGATGCTTAAGCCGTCTGCACGCGAGAGGGATGAAGCGTGGCAGAGAGAGAGAGAATATCTTGGGATGAGGTTTTTCGAGGTTGGATTAGCTTTTGGGTAAAGTGAGGTGAAGTGGAATGAGGAGTGAGGTTCGAGAGGTGAGGTTGTGAAGCACGTCTGGGGATTTTTTTTTTTTTTTTTTTTTTTTTTTTTTTTTTTGTGGGTTTTTTTTTTGTTAGATGAGGGGTTGGGGTTCATCATGTGAGGTTTATAAGGTGGGGTTCTTGGGATTGGCTTTTTGGTTGAATGTTTGATGGGATGAGGTTATGGTGAGGTTATAGTTTGGGTAGAGTTTGATGAGTCTTCTGTGAGTATGTGAGTGTTTTGGGTTGTTGTCTCGGTGAGATGAGGTGAAATTATGAGGTTCAGAAAGTGAGATGAAGTGAGGCTGTGAGGCTGGGGTAGGGATGGTGGGGTTAGGTTATTAGATAAGACTTTATGAGGTGAGAGAAGGTTAAAAAAAAGGTAAATATCGGGGTCAGCTTGCTACTTAAACCTTCGAAGAAAATGAGGTGATGAGGTTATGAGTTTCTTCATTTGGTTGGTCTTCCTGAATGAACCTTAGTGAGGCTAGGCGATAAATTATGGTGTGGATTGTGTGTCTGAATATCCTGGCGAGAATGACAAGCTCAGAGTGAAGGAAAGTGAAATTGTGTCGTATGGTGAGCGTGATGAAATCTAGTTATTAATCATAATGAGGAGACTGGTGAATATGAGACTAGAATATGATCTTGTTAAAGAACATAAGGAACAAGGATGTCGAGGTTTTATTACGTGATTGAAATAGTCACTATCAAATAATAAATAAAATAAATAAAATATCAAATATCAAACTGGGTTGGTAAAATTAACACACTATGGTGACTAAAAACGGTACAGTTGGGTGACTTCGTGAAAATGGTGAACATGAAATAGGATTAGAGGTTGTTGGACGAAAAGAACAGAAACCGGTGGGTTAAAACGACGAGGTTGAGTGACTCTTAGGATAAATAGAAGATAATATCGAACCTCCTAAATTTAATACTATAGAACCAGATGAAGAATTAAGGTTCTATAACGAAATTCACCGACATGCTTATGAACGTAAAGAG
>BOPN01001568.1:110000-112500 GCA_017312705.2 Penaeus japonicus
TCCCCACTTCCCTTCCCTTCCCTCCCCCTCCCCCCCTTCCAAACCCTCGTCCCAGCTCGCTCCTCCCCCCCTCCCCTCCCCACTTCCCTTCCCTTCCCTCCCCTCCCCCTCCCCCCCCCCTTCTCGCCTCACCCCTACCAATCTTTCTGGCAAACATTTTCAGAGCTTCTTTACCATTTCACTCCGGCTCCGACTCTTCACTT
Organism: Penaeus japonicus; assembly: GCA_017312705.2. NCBI lineage: Eukaryota > Metazoa > Arthropoda > Malacostraca > Decapoda > Penaeidae > Penaeus > Penaeus japonicus. The sequence continues at coordinate 110,204 of BOPN01001568.1, forward strand.
GGGGACTTGCTATATGAATACTTTCAATTCTGTTTATCTATCTTTTTTTTCTCTTCAATTTTTTTTTTCTGCTACATTCAGATCGTATTTTTTTCAGATCGTATTTTTTATTATTGTTTTTATTATTTGTACTTTGTTATAGAGGGGGGTTATTTTTTTGTATTTCCTTTGGTTGAAAAAGTGTGATTGTTTCATTGATTTTATTAATGACTGAATTTTAAATGTGATTACTGCTGCTGTTTTTATTTATCTGTTTGTTTTGTTTTTTTCATTTTGACGCCTACTTGTTTCTCTCTCTCTCTCTCTCTCTCTCTCTCTCTCTCTCTCTCTCTCTCTCTCTCTCTCTCTCTCTCTTTCCTAGTCAATGCTAATGATACTGATGATAATGATAATAATGATAATGATAATCTTGATCATATTACGATTTATTTCACTATGAGAGAGAGAGAAAAAAATAACGACGGGGAGAGAAAGAGAAAGAGAAGAGGCAGTCGCCACAAACCAAAGAGCCTGATTATGGATCGGAATCCCCCCCCCCCCCCCCCCCCCCCCCCCCCCTCCGCCCACTCCCCCTACCGCTATAATCTCCCCCCCCCCCCCACCTCCCAGTCTTGATCCCACTGATAATATCAGACAAGAATTTCTTGACGCCGAAAAGGGGCTTCTTTTAATTACTTAAGGTGGAGATGCTGGTCTTCTTGATGCATTGCGACTTCGGAAAAATATATCTATTTCTATATCTATCTATCTATTAATTTATTGTACGTATTTATCTGTTTGCGTATTTATGCATGTATGTATATGTATATATATATATATATATATATATATATATATATATATATATATATATATATATATACATACATACATACATATAAATATATATATATATATATATATATATATATATATATATATATATATATATATATATATATATATATATATATATACATATACATGTATTTATGAATGTATTTGTGTATGCATGATCGTACTCACTTTTATACGTTATAATTGGAATGAAGGAAAATGAAATAAAAAGATAGAAGGATTTCTAAAATCAAATGACGGGAAAGAGAAACGAGAAGAAGGATTGTCATCATCTTCATTTTTTTCAAATGATTAAAAAGAACGAAAGATCGAGAGAGGAAATGCTAAATACAATGAAATGAAATGAAATGAGAGAGAGAGAGAGAGAGAGAGAGAGAGAGAGAGAGAGAGAGAGAGAGAGAGAGAGAGAGAGAGAGAGAGAGAGAGAGAGAGAGAGAGAGAGAGAGAGAGAGAGGGAGAGAGGGAGAGAGAGAGAGAGAGAGAGAGAGAGAGAGAGAGAGAGAGAGAGAGAGAGAGAGAGAGAGAGAGAGAGAGAGAGAGAGAGAGAGAGAGAGAGAGAGAGAGAGAGAGAGAGAGAGAGAGAGAGAGAGAGAGAGAGAGAGAGAGAGAGAGAGAGAGAGAGAGAGGGAGAGAGGGAGAGAGAGAGAGAGAGAGAGAGAGAGAGAGAGAGAGAGAGAGAGAGAGAGAGAGAGAGAGAGAGAGAGAGAGAGAGAGAGAGAGAGAGAGAGAGGGAGAGAGGGAGAGAGAGAGAGAGAGAGAGAGAGAGAGAGAGAGAGAGAGAGAGAGAGAGAGAGAGAGAGAGAGAGAGAGAGAGAGAGAGAGAGAGAGAGAGAGAGAAAGATAGAGAGAGAGAACGAGAGAGAAAGAGAAAGAGAGAGAGATAGATAGATAGATAGATAGATAGAGAGAGAGAGAGAGCGAAGAAAGAAGAGAGAAAAAAAGGAGACAGAAAACAAAAATCGAATGAGAGAGAAAGGAAACTGGAATGAACAATGGACGAGAAGAAGAAGCGACAACACGAAACGAATCTGAACGAACGAAGCGGACCGGAATGGAACGGAATGAAGACCGGATGTCAACAGGAACAACAGAAACTGAACAGAACAACGGAATGGAATGAAATGGGGATAAAAGCAGATGAAACTTTAGGAACAGAATATAAACTAGGAACTTAGGAACTTAAGCGGAAGAGTGAACAGGGGACCAAAATCGATGCAAAACCGTAAAGTAATTCGACTCTGAACACAGGAATGGAGAGGAATGAAACGAAAAAAGGAATGAGGAATGGCATTTAATCCTAGGAACTTATGGAGGGGTTTAGAAAAGGAAATTGAAGGGGGGGGGGGGTGAGAGAGGAAAAAAGGAAAGATAAATCGAAATGGAAAAGAGAACTGACCTGAAAGATGAACATGAGGAACATTGATGCTGAACCACAACATTGATGCGCAGCTGAACAAAGG
>BOPN01001568.1:135000-137500 GCA_017312705.2 Penaeus japonicus
TTTTCAGTTGATTTTCTCGAGTAAATTTCTTTAATATATATTTTTTTACTTTGCAGTCACTATCCTACATTTGACTGTTATCTAAATATCTCAGTGGAGGAGGCAAGAAACAAAGCAATTGTCCTGTTTTTATTGGAATTTCTTTCAGATTCAATAAATTCCGAGCATAAGCTTGTGTTTTGAGAGGAAAAAACGGCCTTAGAGACCTCCGGGTTGTGAAAATGTTCCGCGAAGATAAAGTTTGTATGCATTGTTGGTAAAAGCGATGGGTGTTTTTACTTATGTTGTTGAACAGATTTTTTAATTTCTATCTATGATTTCCTGTAACCTTGGTGAAAAAAAATGTTCACCATAACAATAATTATAATGAATCATGATAAAGAATATATCATATACGTTCGCTAATTTTATAGTATCTTCCGTTATGGATATTAATCCATATATATATATATATATATATATATATATATATATATATATATATATATATATATATATATATATATCAGTCAGTGAAATGGATGAATTAATATATAAATGGATAGATAAATAAACTAATATATAAATGGACAGATATATAATATAAATGGATAGATATTAAAGGATATCTTTTGATATGAGGAAAAGTGAGTAGATGGATGTTGTTTTGGTTCTGGTGAAGACGAGGGTCGGAGAGGTTATTTTGTTATGGTAGTGAATAGGCCAATATATGAAGCCCCTTCCCTACTTTAATGAAGAGTTTAAGAGCGGTGTTCTTTTGTTGTTCTTCTGTGAAGCACTTCCCCTGTTTTAATGAGGTGTTCTGTGATGTTCTTTTGTTTTGTTGGTTCAAGCTAAGATCGTATGGGTGAAGACAGTGTTTTGTAATGATGGGGAAGAGGTCCTTATTGACATTTTCGTATTTTTAAGAAATCAGTCTTATTCTTTTTATTATCTAGATCTATTTGTCCATTGATTGATTCCATCTGCACTTATCGATGATTTTATTTAATAGTAAAAACCTATTTGTTTGGCTTTCTATATATCTATTCAAACACTCACATCATGGTACGTTGCATTAGGTCTTGATAGATCGTTTTGTTCCTATAAATTGAATCAACACTCTCATATTCCCGAGAAAAACACATTCAAAATATACACTTTGAAAAAAATATCACATTCAAAATATACACTTTGAAAAAAATAACACATTCAAAATATACACTTTGAAAAAAATAACACATTCAAAAGATACACTTTGAAAAAAATAACACATTCAAAACATACACTTTGAAAAAAATAACACATTCAAAATATACACTTTGAAAAAAATAACACATTCAAAAGATACACTTTGAAAAAAATAACACATTCAAAATATACACTTTGAAAAAAATAACACATTCAAAATATACACTTTGAAAAAAATAACACATTCAAAAGATACACTTTGAAAAAAATAACACATTTCTTCAAAATCCAGCTGATCCTCTTCGTGCTTCTGACTTACTGACAAGATCTGACTAAATCCTGTATATAATGCTCTCTACAAACAAATAGATGGAAAAGGTGACATTACAGTTTAATCTTGTTTTCCAAGTCTTACACGGCATCATTTTTTAAAATTATTTTGTTGTTATTAAAAAGATTTTGTTCGTTTTTTACGGAATACGCCACTTCTGCTCTATTCTTTTTTCTCCTTCTTCTTATTATTATTATCTTTATCATGGTATAATATGATATATTACTTATATTATTTTTTTATATTATTGTTATTATTACCATTATCAATCATAACTCTTATTGTTAGCATTATTGCTATTCACATATCATCATCATTATTGTTTTCCTTATCATCAACATTGTTATTGCTATTATCATTATCATCATCCTCACTGCTATCATCATTACCCTTATATCCTTATCTTATTAATTCATTGGAATCATTTACAATATTTTTATTTTTGTATCTATCACTCTATTTATTCATTCGTCTTTATCATTATTTGTTTCCTTATTGTCTTTTTCATCATTATCAATTATCATATACGCATAATAATCATTATTATTTATCATCTTATATTCTCGTACATTTCTGCCTGTAAATACTGATTTTTTAAAACTCTATCTATTGCTTTTTCATGAATTTGTATGTTTACCTCTCTATCTATATATTCATCAATTTGTCTATCAGTCTATCCGTCCATTTAATCTATCTATCGATTTATCTATCCATTTATATGTTAATTCATCCGTTTCATTAACTGATTGACTTGTCTTTTAACGTATCCATCCATTTATCAATTCATTAATTTATCCATCCTTCCATTTCTTCTCTCTACCTGTTTACTTATTCACCTGTCTATCTATATTTTTCCATTTCCTTCTATCTATTTTTCTATATCTTCATTTATAATTTATCTATTCACATCTCCATCAATCTATCTTTCCGTCTCATATATTTACTCATCAGTTTATCTATTCATTTATCTACATCTATCGGTACATTCATTCATCTATC
>BOPN01001568.1:147500-150000 GCA_017312705.2 Penaeus japonicus
GTAGAGGTGAGGAGGAACGAGGGAGTATGGTTGAGTTGGTTCTTGGTGGGGATGAGGGGGGGTGGGGGGGTGGGGGTGAGTATGCTTAGACGGGGGGTGGTAGGGGGTTGAGTATGGTTGGAGTGGGGGAGGGTATAAAGGCTGAGGGAAATAAAGCGTTAAAAATTAAACAGGAATAGGGCGTTATGGTTAATGGGGGAAGGGGGGGGGAGGTAAGATGAAGGATATGAATGGGAAAATGAGGCCTAAGGAAAAGGAGACGGAGTGGGGGAAAGAGGGAAGAGGAGGAATGAAAGGAAGAAGAGAAGGATAGCGGGGGGGGGGGGGGGGAAGATGAAGGAGAGAAAGGGAGAGGGGGAGAAAGAACAAGAAAGAAAGGAGAGAGAGATATATATATATATATATATATATATATATATATATATATATATATATTTATATATATATTCATCTATCTACCTATCTATCTTTCTATCTATACATCTCTCTCTCTCTCTCTTTCTCTCTCTCTCTCTTTCTCTCTCTCTCTCTCTCTCTCTCTCTCTCTCTCTCTCTCTATATATATATATATATATATATATATATATATATATATATATATATATATATATATATATATATGTATATATATATATATATATATATATATATATATAATATATATATATATACATATATATATATATATATATATATATATATATATATATATATATATATATAATACATATATATATATTCTGTGTTAAAATGGGAATGGAAAAGCAAGGAGGGAAAGGGGATGGGAAGAGTTAGGTGGAAGGGGGAAGGGGGGAAGGGGGGAAGGGGGGAGAGTGTCTTGGCTGCGGAGAAGAGCGTCCTCAAACGAGGGGAAAGAACGGTCAGGAAGTGATTAAGCTTCAGGTTCGAGTCTCAGGGAGACGTGGAAGGGGAGAGGGGGATGTGGAGGGGGAGGGGACAGGGGGGGAGGGGAGTGGGGAGAGGAGAGTGGGAGGGGGAGGAGAGGGACAGGGGGAGGTGGAGGGGGGAGGGGGAGGGAGTGGGAGAGGGAGGGAGAGGGGAGGGGAGGGGGAGTGGGGGGAGGGGGAGGAAGAGAAAGAGGAGGAGGAGGAGGAGGAAGAAATGATGGTGTAAGAGGAGGGAGAGAAGGACGACGAGGAATAAGGATAACAACGGTAATACTAATGTTAACAATAATGATGCTAATAACGATGACAAAAATAATGCTGATCATAACAATGATAATAAAGATGATAGTGAGAACGATAATAACAATAACAGAATGATATCAACAATATAAAAAGAAATAATAAAAACAATGAAACAATGATAATGATTGTAATGATGATAACAAAAATAGTAATGACAGTAATGATAATGATGGGAGCAACAGGAGTAATCATTTTTAAAGAATTACAGTAATAATTATAATTGGAATCATACTAACAATAGTTATGATAATAACAATAACGATAATAATAATCTATAATGAAAATAATGATAGTAATAATAATGAGAGTAATAATAAAGATGATGACAGTGATGATAACAATAATACTGATAATAATAAAGACAATGATTAAAATAGCGAAGGAAAGTAGAAAAATGATGAAACAGAACCTGATACATCTTATTTCCACTTTGTGTATATTCGGTTGCCATGACAACGGAGGCAATCCGAAATAGCGCTGGCAGACAACATAAAATCGAATGTGACTCGTTTGCGTAAGACACGATAACGAAGACACAGGCGACGGGAAACCAAGGACAAACAGCAACGGTGTGTGTGTGTGTGTGTGTGTTTGTGTGTTTGTGCTTGTCTGTGTATGTGTGTGTGCGTGTGTGTGTGTGTGTGTGTGTGTTTGTTTGTGTGTGTGTGTGTGTTTGTGTGTGTGTGTGTGTGTATGTGTGTGTGTGTGTGTGTGTGTTTGTGTTTGTGTGTGTTTGTGTGTGTGTGTGTGTTTGTGTTTGTGTGTGTGTGTGTTTGTGTTCTTTGCTATCTTTGTTATTTGTGTGTCTTTATTCTTGTTTTTTTGTTGTTGTTGGTGTGTGAGCATAATTACTTGTGTAGCGTCTGTGTGAGTGCGTTTTCTATTTGTGTATTTGTGTTTATTTCTATGCTGGTGGAATAAACACATATTACATTATATATATATATTATGTTTTAATGTTTACTGTATGCGTGTATTAAAGAATACAATACGGAAATACAGGTACTGGTGGTTTAGCAGATAAGCAGTTGTTTGGCACATGAATAGGCGCACAAACAAAAGATAAGATATATGTAATCAATACGATTATCCTGAGATTCTCCTTCTCTTTCTCCCTCATTCCCCCTTCTCTTTCTCTTTCATACATGTCTCTCCCTTTCCCTCCCTCATCTGTCTCTCTCTCTCGCTCTCTTTCTTTCTATATCTTTCTACCCCCCCCCCCCTCCGTTTCTTTCTCTCTCTCTCACTATTTCTTTCTCTGCTCCCGATCTCCTTCTCTCTCTCTCTCT
>BOPN01001568.1:170000-172500 GCA_017312705.2 Penaeus japonicus
GAGAGGAAAGTTTCCAAGACGGAAGGAAGAAAAGACTTGAGATCTAACATCTAGATCTGCCCACTCACCTTCCCTTCAAAGCATATATATATTTTTTTTACTTTTATTTCATCTTCGCATACTATCAAAGAGAAATCATGGATGTTAAAAAAAAAAAAAGTCAAATAACTGTAGCGTTTCACTAACATCTGTTATTTTCGTTTATCAGAGCCATTATAAATATTTGAGAATCTTAATTTGAATAAAAACAAAAAAGAAAAAAAAATCAAAATCAAAACTACTCAAAATAATAATAAAAAGATAATTCTAAAAACACACAATCCCCATGAATTTGCTCTCCTTGGGACGAACGAGTAACTCTTTTAATTAAAACGCCCTCTCGCCGTTCGTTCATATAAACTTATTCTACCATCCGTGGGTGTTCATAACGTCGCAACAATGCAGTAACAACTTTGTGCAATTCATCAGTATTTTTCCCATACAATCCTTAGACCAACGAGCCTTCGCGCTTCTTCCAGCTCTTAGTCAAAGAAGATTGTGCTTCATCTGCAAGAGGACTAAAGAAGCACCAATGCTGCGGCGGTCAGTCATATGCACTATGCCACTTGCCGGTTGTTGTAATTTCTCACTGGGGATTTGATAAGGAGAAGGAGGGAAAGAGAGAGAGAGAGAGAGAGAGAGAGAGAGAGAGAGAGAGAGAGAGAGAGAGAGAGAGAGAGAGAGAGAGAGAGAGAGAGAGAGAGAGAAAGAGAGAGAGAGAGAGAGAGAAATAGGAAGAGATATATAGATAGATAGATAGATAGAGAATGAGTGAGAGAGAGAGAGAGAGAGAGAGAGAGAGAGAAAGGAAGAGATAAATAGATAGATAAATAGTTAGAGAGTGAGAGAGAGAGAGAGAGAGAGAAAGAAAGAGAGAGAGAGAGAGAAGGAGAGAGAAAGAAAGAGAGAGAAAGAAAGAAAGAGAGGGAGAGATAGAGAGAGAAAGAGAATGAAAGAACGAAGGGAACAAGGGGAAAAAATAAGAAAACAGGAAAGACAAAAGTAGAACACCCATTAGTGGCCGTAAGAGCTAACTGGCCTCATTAGGTCAGAACGAGAACTATCTTCTCAGTTTCACTAATTAAGTGTTACAAAGTGGTACTCACATTCCTGGGACGAAAACGCAATTAGATTATCAAGGGGGAACATACCCATTCAAATAAGGGGGGGGGGGGGGGGGGGGGGGGGGGGGGGATGTGAGAGGGAAAAATGAGAGAAAAACTGGATAAAAGGGACTGAGTGTTCTTACGTATGGAGGTTGGGAAGTTGAAGTTTTGTTTTGGAAAATTTATCCCTAATGCACTTTTAGTTCTCTCGCTCTCTCTCTCTCTCTCTCTCTCTCTCTTCATCTCTCTCTCTACACTCACACACACACACACGCACACACACACGCACACATCACACACAAACAAACAAACACACACTACCACACACACACACACACATATATATATACATATACATATATATATATATATATATATATATATATATATATATATATATATATATTTATATATATATACACATACATATATTTATGTTTTTTTTGTTTTTGTGTGTGTGTGCGCGCGTGCGTGTGCATATACATATGCAAACGTGTGTGACCGTATATTGATAATCTCTCTCTTTCTTTCTCTGTTCTTTCTTCTCTTCCTCTCGGCACTGAATTCTTATTTTCAATTTTGAGTCTCTTGCTCCTTATTTAGTCCGCGTGCATTTTAGGCATTGTTCCTTTGTAATTAGGCTTAATGGCGTAAAAGTTCTGGGCAGTGTGTGGGGGCTGGATTTTCGAAAGGAGAGTGAGAGAGAGAGAGAGAGAGAGAGGAAGAGAGTGAGGGAGAGAGAGAGTAAGAGAGAGAGAGAGAGAGAGAGAGAGAGAGAGAGAGAGAGAGAGAGAGAGAGAGAGAGAGAGAGAGAGAGAGGAAGAGAGAGAGAGTAAGAGAGAGAGAGAGAGAGAGAGAGAGAGAGAGAGAGAGAGAGAGAGAGAGAGATAGATATATATATATAGAGAGAGAGAGAGAGAGAGAGAGAGAGAGAGAGAGTGAGAGAGAGACTCAAGAGAGAGGAGAGGAAGAGAGAGAGAAAGGGAGAGAGATAAATAGAGAGAGAGAGAGAGAGAAAGATGTGTATATATGTATATATATATATATATATATATATATATATATATATATATATATATATATATATATATATAGAGAGAGAGAGAGAGAGAGAGAGAGAGAGAGAGAGAGAGAGAGAGAGATTTCACTTGAATCCCTTGCTATTCAATTAGAACATCAGTACACATAGCACAATTATTTATATTATAGTTTTAATTATTTTTAATATCATGTGGTATGTAAAAACAAACGAAAAAGTTAATATTTTTTCTTATTTTTTCGCAGGTATGTCGGCAAAATGTACTGAAACAAAAAATAAGCAGTAGGTCAAGGTAAGGTTATTTAAAGTCGGTTTA
>BOPN01001568.1:177500-180000 GCA_017312705.2 Penaeus japonicus
AATAGAATAGGAGGAAGGATAGAATCTGATAGGATAGAAGAGAGAGAATAGAACAGATAAAATAAATAAGACAAACAGAAGAATAAGTACAAAGACAGAGTGAATAAATAAGGATAGAATTAAATAGAATAACAGAAATAGATTAGAAATTTATAATAGATAGGATAGGAGGAAAGAAAAAAATCTGATAGGATAGAAGAGAGAGAATAGAACAGATATAATGAACAAGACAAACAGAAGAATAAGTACAAAGAGAGAGTGAATGAATAAGGATAGAATTAAATAGAATAACAGAAATAGATTAGGAATTCATAACAGATAGAATAAGAGTAAGGACAGAATCTGATAGGATAGAAGAGAGAGAATATAACAGATATAATGAATAACACAAACAGAAGAATAAGTACAAAGAGAGAGGGAATAAATAAGGATAGAATTAAATAGAATAACAAAAATAGATTAGGAATTTATAATAGATAGGATGGAAAGAAAGAAAAAATCTGATAGGATATAAGAGAGAAAATGGAACAGATATAATGAATAAGACAAACAGAAGAATAAGTACAAAGACAGAGTGAATAAATAAGGATAGAATTAAATAGAATAACATAAATAGATTAGAAATTTATAACAGATAGGATAGGAGGAAAGAAAAAATCTGATAGGATAGAAGAGAGAGAATAGAACAGATATAATGGACAAGACAAACAGAAGAATAAGTACAAAGAGAATATCGTGGAGACCATCAGCAGAGACCAGTTGGGACATCCGAGCAAGCGGTAGTGGACACTGGGGAGATATTGCGACTCTCAATGAAGGGGGAATTGGGGAGGGAAGGAGATAAATGGGAAGAAGAGGAGAGGGCGAGGAGTTCGCGTGGAAGAATGAAGTTCCGGTATTTTTTTTTTCTTTCTCTTATTTTTTTAGGGGATGGAGACAAGTAGAGACAAGGGTAGTCTTTCTTTCTTTCTCTCTTTGTCTGTATGTCTCTCTCTTTCTTTCTCTCTATCTCTCTCTAACCCTCTCTCTCTCTTTCTCTTCTTCTTCTCTCTCTCTCTTTATCTTCCTCTCTCTCTCTTTATCTTCCTATTTCTCTCTCTTTCTCTTCCTCTCTCTCTCTCTTTCTCTTCCTCTTCTCTCTCTCTTTATCTTCCTCTCTCTCTCTCTTTTTCTTCCTCTCTTCCTCCCACCTCCCCTTCTCTCTCTCTCTCTCTCTCTCTTTCTCCCTCTCTCTCTAGCCCCCCCCCCCCCCGCCCCACCACCCCTCTCACTCTTTCTCTTCCTCATTCTCTTTCACTTACTCTTTCTTTCTCTCTCAAACATTATCTCACTCTCCCCCTCTTTAGCTTTATGTTTACAAAATCAAGATGAGAAATAATAGATTAATTTCTTAATTGCATGAGAGATTACATAAAAGCAATTTGCCTTTCATTAATGAGGTCTGTGTAAACTTCACTTACGTAACATCTTTTTTTTCTTGTAAAAATTATAACATTTATCAAAGGAAAACATGTTGCAAGAATGTTATCTAGTAATAATTTCCAAAGAGAAACTGCTTGCTTTGATAACAAACACAACGACTACGTACATAATTAAAATACAAACTGGTTCACTTATTACTTAATAATGCCTTGCATGCATAACGGACATGCTCTCCTCCTGATATTATTTTGTGTGCACATCTTTAAGAGAATTAAAAACATTAATTATGTTGTTTTTATTTTGTTAATTTTTTAAAAGTTTAATTTCTTATTTTTATTAAATTATTTTGTGTCCGAATCTTTAATAGAATATAAAACAAATTCCGACTTTCAAAGAATATTCATATGCCTAACTCCGAGGAAATTCTTAGCCGCAGCATTAAGCATAAACAGATTCCCGAACAGTGACACTAATTCAAGTGATGCAATTGATATTGTATCAAAATAGCTCGAGTTTGGGAAAGAGGAGGGAGAGGGAGAGGGAGAGTGAGAGGGAGAAGGAGAGAGGGAAAGGGAGAATGAGAATGAGAGGGAGAGAAGGAAAGGGAGAAGGAGAGGGAGAGAGGGAAAGGGAGAATGAAAATGAGAGGGAGAGAGGGAAAGGGAGAAGGAGAGGGAGCGGGACAAAGAGAGAGACAAGGGAGGAGGGAGGAATGATTAATCTAGGAGTGTGTGTGTGTGTCTATGCGTGAAATAGCGAGTGAGAGAGAGAGAGTGAGAGAGAGAGAGAGAGAGAGAGAGAGAGAGAGAGAGAGAGAGAGAGAGAGAGAGAGAGAGAGAGAGAGAGAGAGAGAGAGAAAGAAAAAGAAGGGGAAGAGGGTGAAGAAATTAAGTTAAACAAAACTACAGAAGAGAGATAGATAGAAAGAAAAGGACATAGATAGAAGCAAGAGACACGGAGCAAAAGAAGAAAAAAGAGACAGAAATTGAGAAAGAGAGAAAACAATGACACAAAAAAATACAAAGAAAGAAAAAAATAGATAAAACTAAGAGAAAAAGAAAAACGCAAAAGGAAAAAA
>BOPN01001568.1:185000-189102 GCA_017312705.2 Penaeus japonicus
CACACACGCACACACACACACACACACACACACACACACACACACACACACACACACACACACACACACACACACACACACACACGCACACACACTTACACGCACACGCACACACACATACACGCACACATACGCACACGCACTCCTACTTTCTCACACACATAAACACACACTGACATGTATACACACACGCACACAAACACTGGTCGATAAGGTCCTTTGAACAAGCCAAGAATTCCAACACATAACTATTGTTGTTTTGAATTATTATTCCATCTCTTTCTCTCTCTCTGTCTCTCTCTCTATCTCTCTCTCTCTCTGTATCTCTCTCTTTTTCTCTTTCTCTTTCTCTCTCTTTCTTTCTCTCTCTCTCTCTCTCTCTCTCTCTCTCTCTCTCTCTCTCTCTCTCTCTCTCTCTCTCTCTCTCTCTCTCTCTCTCTCTCTCTCTCTCTATCTCTCTCTCTCTCTTATATCCTTTTCCTTCTTCTTCGAAGCGTTAGAAAATTTCCCCGGTTACAAAGCTTTGTTTCTGGATTCAAAGAGCGTCCAGGCTATGGTTCATGTCTCGCACTTTAGCGCGTCGCCCTTTCACCAGGCTGTAGTTTCGCCGCAGAATGATTACGTAATGATAAGAGCAATGTGGTAAAAAGTAATCATATAATATATATATATATATATATATATATATATATATATATATATATATATATATAGATAGATAGATAGATAGATAGATAGATAGATAGATAGATAGAGAGAGATAGAGAGAGAGAGAAAGAGAGAACAAATTGAACGAAAAAAGTAGAAAGTAAACCAGAAAACAAGCAAATGAAAAATTAGAATTAAAAAAAAAGTTAAAAGTGAGTAAGTAATAAAGTAAAAAGTAACATAATTTCCTCGCATCGAATTCGTATCACTTCGTTGTTGCAAATGAATGAAATTCAATAATTAAACGCGCATTTCTCTAGGGGTTTTGCAAGCCCGATTTCAGAATCACAGCTGGACTATGGGAATTTTTTTTTTCATTCGATACACTAGAGAATGTAATCATGTTATAACCAACATTTGTAACGTAATGTTATCATATAATGTTATGACCGTGAATCAAATATATGGAAGTTATCCCACGCCTGTGCCGTTAGCGAGGGAGGAAAAAATAATAACCATACTTAATTAACATCGGGAAACATATTCGCTGTCACACTCCCAGCCTGGCTTACCCCACTGATAGTAAAAATGAATGAAGAGATGGATAAATGAATAAATTATGGAAAGAGAGATTAAGAAAAATGAATAAATCAAAAGGTTATTTGTGACAGCCCTTTTTTCCGAACAAATTTGTATTTTTTTCTTGTGGTTGCCTTGTGGTAATGAATGTGAAAATAATCGTGATGATAAAAACAATATTGATAATTATGAGGATGTTGATAATGATAACCCTGAAATAATAACCATGGTTAATAATGATAATAATGTTAGAAAAATATGATGATAAAGATAACAACAGTAAAAATGATAATAATAATAGTGAAATGGTGATGATAACACAACAACAGATAATAATGATAATGATAATAATGATTATAAGAACAACAACAATAATATTGATAATGATAATAACAACAACAACAATAATAATAATGATAATAAAAACAATGATTATAATAATACTGATGAGAATAGTGATGATAAAATTAATGACAAAACGAGAGAAATTACACAAATAAAAACTTCAAATACGATAACAGTAAATGAATGACTAAATAAAAAGAGAAACTAACGAATAAACAACAGAAAGAAAAAAAAAAGATAATAAATAAGAACCCCAAAACCCGAAAAAAAGAGATTTGCCGCAGCCGCAAGGAAAAAGATAATAAATAAGCACCACAAAACCCGAAAAAAAGAGATTTGCCGCAGCCGCAAGGAAAATGATCATAAATAAGCACCACAAAACCCGGAAAAAAAGAGATTTGCCGCAGCCGCAAGGAAAATGATAACAAATAAGCACCACAAAACCCCCCGAAAAAAGAGATTTGCCGCAGCCGCAAGGAAAATGATAATAAATAAGCACCACAAAACCCTAAAAAAAAGAGATTCGCCGCAGCCGCAACCGCAGCCGCAACTTGGACCGCCAAACCGCCCTTCCCGCTGCGCCCCTCGTCCCTGATTGAGATTGGCTCTGGTCGCGGGAAACCTTTGAGAACAAGTCAATGTTTGCCAACAACGGTTGTGATATTAAGCAAACAGGCGTAACTAGTGGCGAACCTCAGCGTGGTCTTGATTAAAGTTTTGACAACCGCTCCATCTCCGTCAGCAAATTGTTGGAAATTCTTTTAAGGATCGAGAATGGAAGGTCGTTTTGGGTTGGAGGGTTGGAGGCTCGGTGCCGCTCCTGCTGCTGGTGGTGCTGGCTTTTTTTTCGGGGGGGGGGGAGGGGGAGGGGGAGTGAGAGTGAGAGTGAGAGTGAGAGTGAGAGTGAGAGTGAGAGTGAGAGTGAGAGTGAGAGTGAGGGTGAGGGTGAGGGTGAGGGTGAGGGTGAGGGTGAGGGTGAGGGTGAGGGTGAGAGTGAGAGTGAGAGTGAGGGTGAGGGTGAGGGTGAGAGTGAGAGTGAGAGTGAGAGTGAGAGTGAGAGTGAGAGTGAGGGTGAGGGTGAGGGTGAGGGTGAGGGTGAGGGTGGGAGTGAAGGTGAAGGTGAATGTGGTGGTGGTGAGGGTGCAGAGGTGGGGGTGTGGGCATGGGTGTGCCTGTGCCTGTGCCTGTGCCTGTGCCTGTGCCTGTGCCTGTGCCTGTGCCTGTGCCTGTGCCTGTGCCTGTACCTGTGCACACATATATATGCATATATATAAAATGGACAAACAATATCACAAACAACAAACATGCTAAACTCTGTCAATAAAACAGTGTTATGGCAAGTGATAACAATCTAGCTTCCAGCTAGACGTGAGGGATCAAGCGAGCAGTAATCCAGATTCCTTTACTAACCGCATGCCCGTGCACAGCTGCCGGAACCCCTATATCAGGGAAAAGTTGTGAACGGAAGGGTCCAGAGTATGATCTCACTCGACTCTTTCTGTGAGGAGGCGGGGAGGGGGGGACCAGGAGAGACGATGGCCCTGTATCCAACCCAGACATTGGGCGGGCCTACAGAGGCAATGGGAGTTGGGGGGAGGCTTCTGGTCGCAAGTTGGGAAATTGGAAACACTGAACCAGGAACTTGTACCTTCTCCTGAAATCATGTTAGTTATGAAGATTAAACAGAGAAATCATTACATCACATGCATTTTAAAATGGGTGAGTCTTAAAGGATATACAGAAGGGTACACAGCCTCCTACCGAAGATCTGTAGCAGGACTGGAAATACCTTGTATGGGTAGACCCTTCAAAATTATCTCCTGAAAGGCAAATTTTTAATATTTGATATATATTGTTCTGTTCCTAATTCACATAATATACATACATAAATAAAAAAGAGCCTTACATTTTCAAGAAAAGAGTAAGCTCCAATCATGCTTAAAACTACCACATAATCTATCATTTATCCATTTCTTATTGCTTATTCTGTTCATCTTTCCCTACTTCCTTCTCTCTCTCCTTTTCTTACCCAAACATTTCTCTTCTCCTTTCCCTTCTCTTCCTTCCCTTCCCTTCCCTTTCCCTTTCCCTTTCCCTTTCCCTTTCCCTTTCCCTTTCCCTTTCCCTTTCCCTTTCCCTTTCTTTTCCTTCCCTTTCCCTTTCCCTTTCCCTTTCCCTTTCCCTTTCTTTTCCTTCCCTTTCCCTTTCCCTTTCCCTTTCCCTTTCCCTTTCCCTTTCCCTTTCCCTTTCCCTTTCCCTTTCCCTTTCCCTTTCCCTTTCCCTTTCTTTTCCTTCCCTTTCCCTTTCCCTTTCCCTTTCCCTTTCCCTTTCTTTTCCTTCCCTTTCCCTTTCCCTTTCCCTTTCCCTTTCCCTTTCCCTTTCCCTTTCCCTTTCCCTTTCCCTTTCCCTTTCCCTTTCCCTTTCCCTTTCTTTTCCTTCCCTTTCCCTTTCCCTTTCCCTTTCCCTTTCCCTTTCCCTTTCCCTTTCCCTTTCCCTTTCCCTTTCTTTTCCTTCCCTTTCCCTTTCCCTT
>BOPN01001568.1:221565-226565 GCA_017312705.2 Penaeus japonicus
AAAGAGAGACAAAGAGGGAAAGAGAGAAAGGAGACAAAAAATGATAAAAAAGAAAAAGAGAAAATGAGAATATTCCCACGCGCATTTTGTGAAAAGGAATATGACATTCCGAACAAAGAGAATACGATGATGAATGTAAAGAGAGAGAAAGAATTTGAAATAAAAAAGGAAGCTGTTGTAAAACACGACGGCCAAAGGAAACGGCATCAAGGAAGGGAGATGCATCAAAAGGGAAAGAGGAAGGAAGAATAACATGGAAGGTAATAACAAAAAAGAATGAGATGATCATGTCTGAAAGAATATATAACAACGTGATTATGAGTTCTCTCTCCTACTCTCCACCTATCTCTCTCTCTCTCTCTCTCTCTCTCTCTCTCTCTCTCTCTCTCTCTCTCTCTCTCTCTCTCTCTCCTCCCCCCCCTCTCTACCTCTCTCTCCCTCCCTCCCCCCCTCCTTTCTCTACCTCTCCCTCCCTTCCCCCCCTCCCCCCTCTCTCTCTCTCTGAAAAAAAAAAACGAGAGAGAGAGAAAAAAAAGCCAGATTACGAAAGAGAAGAAAAAGAGAAATCAAACTCCGACCTCAACCTCCATCACAGACGGCGGTATCACAAGCGATGAGATACATTTACGAGGTTCATTAGTCAAGTCAATTAATCTCTCCGGATGGGGAAGAATATTCTCTTTCTCTCTCTCGATTCGATGATCTCTTTTTTTGAGATCTCTCGCTTTTTTTTCTTCTCTCTGTCTCCGTCTTTCTGTTTCTGTTTCTCTATCGATTTATTTATCTATCTCTCTGTCTGTCTGTTTGTCTCTGTCTGTCTCTTTCTCTCTCTTTCTCTGTCTCTGTGTCTCACCCTGTCATTATTATTATTATTATTATCATTATTATTATTATCATTATTATTATTATTATTATTATTATTATTATTATTATTATTATTATTATTATTATTATTATTATCATTATTATCTTCATCATTATTATAATTATCATAATTATCATTTGTATTATTTGTAACATCATTATTATTTGTATTATCATTATTTTGTCATTATCATTATCATCATTATTATCATTATTTTGTCATTATCATTATCATCCTTATTATTATTATCATTGTTATTATTATCATAATCATCATCATTATTATTATCATTATAATCATTATTATTATTATCATTATCATTATCATTATTGTATTATTTTCATTGTTATCATTACTATCAATATCATCATTATCATCATTACTATTGTCGTTATTACCAATATCATTATTGTTATCATCATCAGCATTACAATAGTTATTATTATTATTAAGATTACATTACTGTTATCTTGTATTCTTCTTATTGTTCGTCATATTATCAGTATTATTATTCTTATGATTATTATTATTATCATCATCATTATCTTTATTATTGTTGTTATTACTATCATTATCATCATCATTATCAATATCATTATAACTATTATCAGTATCACTATCCTCCTTATCACCATAATCATTATGTTTGTAGATGATAATGATTTTGATAAGGATAATCATAAAGAAAGTGATGTCATTATTACCATTATCATTATTATTACTATCATCATCGTCATTATCATCATCACTATCATCATCATCATCGGTATTACTATCATCATCATCATTTCTATCATTATCATTACTATTTTACCGTCATTATTGTTATCATTATCATTATCATCATAATCATCATCATCATCGTTTTTTTCATTATCGTTTATATCACATTTCTTCGACATTTCTCCTTCAATATCTGCAATTAAAACTTAAAAACATTACGATCCCTATTATCGTTATCTTTATATGAACAATAATTAAAATGATAAGCATAACGACAGTAAGAATATTAAGTCAAAATTCCCTCCGAGATATGCAGACACCAACACGCTTATATGAGGATAGAAAAATATGTTAGCTTTTATTTTCTTCAGTTTTCTTTAAAAGGCGATTCCTGAAACTAGAAATGAAAGTATAGGTAAAAGGAACATGAACAAAGTACAATGCCTCCGGTGTTGAGAAAGAGAGGGAGAGAGAGAGAAAGAGGGAGAGAGAGAGAGAGAGAGAGAGAGAGAGAGAGAGAGAGAGAGAGAGAGAGAGAGAGAGAGAGAGAGAGAGAGAGAGAGAGAGAGAGAGAGAGAGAGAGAGAGACAGAGAGAGAAAGAGAGAGAGAGAGAGAGAGAGAGAGAGAGAGAGAGAGAGAGAGAGAGAGAGAGAGAGAGAGAGAGAGAGAGAGAGAGAGAGAGAGAGAGAGAGAGAGAGGGAGATAGAGAGAGAGAGAGAGAGAGAGAGAGAGAGAGAGAGAGAGAGAGAGAGAGAGAGAGAGAGAGAGAGAGAGAGAGAGAGAGAGAGAGAGAGAGAGAGAGAGAGAGAGAGAGAGAGAGAGAGAAAGAGACAGAGAGAGAGAGAGAGAGAGAGAGAGAGAGAGAGAGAGAGAGAGAGAGAGAGAGAGAGAGAGAGAGAGAGAGAGAGAGAGAGAGAGAGAGAGAGAAAGCGAGAGAGAGAGAGAGAGAGAGAGAGAGAGAGAGAGAGAGAGAGAGAGAGAGAGAGAGAGAGAGAGAGAGAGAGAGAGAGAGAGAGAGAGATCGGTTGTATAAGGAAAGTGTTATTGCCAATCTATTTTCCAATTTTACTGCAGCATACAATGCTTTTAAGGCTCGAAATAGGACGCGATCGTATGTATGCATTTTTTTAGCCAAGTGAGTGACGTCATACGATTCTTTTAAAGTTTTTTTCGATTTTCTTTTCTGGCAATACACTACTGTCAAAGGGTAGCAATTGCAGATACATATGCAATCAGTTTGCGTGGATTTATCAAAAATGACAAGGAGAAAAATGTAGTTATTTGTATGTGTGTGTGTGTGTCTGTGTGTGTGTGTGTGTGTGTGTGTGTGTGTGTGTGTGTGTGTGTGTGTGTGTGTGTGTGTGTGTGTGTGTGTGTGTGTGTGTGTGTCTGTGTGTGCGAGTATGTTTGTGTGTGAGAAAGAGAGAGAGAGAGGGGGGAGCAGATGAATAAATGTAGATAGATAAATAGATTGACAGATATATAAATAGATAGATTGAGAGATAGATAGATTAAGAAAGAGAAAGGGGAGAAAGAGAGTGTGAGAGTATGTATTCATGCATATATGTACATAGAACGAACAAAACATAATATGATGAAAAAAAGTATGACACCAGCCTCACCCTTTGAAATGCGCACCGAAAATGTCATATTTTTGCCTGGCTTCCTTAACAATGATTTGCATATGGCATTACCAAAAGGTCCCATTTCAGAAATGAGGTGGTTCAAAGGACCTTCATTTTCAAAAAAAAAGAAAATAGAAAAAAAAAAATCAATATACATATATCTAATGACAGATCAATTTGCCGAAATAGTTTGAGATTTCTGGAACGGTGATATCTATGGATTTTTTTTTTTTTTTTTTTTAACGAGTGTATAAAAGTAAATTACTATGTTTATTGGTTATTCGAGATATGGTTGAATGTGGGAATAAAATGATGTTATTTGGATGATTTTAATATCAAACACTGATACGTATTTCTCTTTTTAGTTTATATCAATTTCTATCATTCATAGATGACGTTTAATGTGGGAATAAAATGACGTTATTTGTATTATTTTAATATCAAATACTGAAACGTTTTTTCTCTTTTTAGTGTATATCAATTTCTATCACTCACAGATGATGTTTTACAAAAGCAAAACAGAGGTTTGAAATGCAAAAGATATGATAAGAGAGAAAAAAAAGAATTAGAAATATCATGAAAATAGTTATATCGATCGATAAAATGAATGTTCGTTTGTAAATACATAAATATATATCGATAAATGAAGTCATTGCAACCATGAATAAAAAATGACGATAAAAAAAAATTCATCCCAGCCGCGAGAATAGCAACGACCCTCTTTCCCTTTCCTATTTCTTCTCCCAAACTTCTCTCTCTCCCTTTCACTTTTTGTTTTACACTTTTTCCTTCTCCTTTTTTCCCTCTCCATACCCTTCTCCCTCTCTCAAACTTCTCCCTCTCCCTCTCCCCATCCCTTCTCCATCTCCCTCTCCTTTTCCCCTCTCCCTTCTGCTTCTCTATTTCCCCTCTCCCATCCCCTTCTCCCTTCCCCCTCCCTTTCCCCTTCTTTCTCTCTCCTTCCCTTCTCCCTTTCCCCTCGCCCTTCCCCTTCTCAATTTCTTATCCGTTCTCCCTTTCCTCTTCCCTTCTCCCTTTTCCCTTCCCTTCTCCCTCCGCCTCTCCCCTTCCCTCCTCCTTTCCTCCTCTCCCCTCCCCTTCTCCCTTTTTCCCTTCCCTTTCTCTCCCTCTCTCTCTCTCTCCCTCCCTTTCTCCCTCCCTCTCTCTTCCCCCTCCTTCCGCCTCCTCCCCCTTCTCCCCCTTTCCCCTTCTCCTCTCGCTCACCCTCCCCCTCTCCTTTCCCCCTCCCTCTCCCTCTCCCTCCCCCCCCCTTCTCCCTTTCCCCTTCTCCCTTCCCCCTCTGCCTGTCCCCTCTGCCTCTTCCCTCTCGCTCTCCCCTCCCCTTCTCCCCTCCGCCTCTCCCCTCTCCCCTCCCCTCTTCTCTTCGCCATGATCCCTCTTAAGATAATGCCGTCTTCAAACTGGTGTTACGGCTCTAGTCAGCCCCTTTGCCCCCGAGGACAACAACACCTCGGCTTACCATATCTGAAAGACAGAGGAGGAGGAAAAGAAGGAGGGGGAGGAGGAGGAGGAAAAGGAGGGTAAAGAGGCGGAGGAGGAGGAAAAGGATGGAGAGGAGTAGGAGGAGAGGGAGAAGGAGGAGGATGGGGAGGGGGGGAGAGGATAAGGAAAAGGGTGAGGAGGAGGAAAAGGAGGAAAAGGAGGGGGAGGAGGAGGAGGAGTGGAAGAGGGAGAGGGAGGAGGATGGGGAGGGGGAGGGAGAGGGAGAGGGTAAGGGTAGAGGTAGGGGGACAGGAAGAGGTAGAGGGAGAGGGGGAGGGAGAGG
>BOPN01001568.1:234065-236565 GCA_017312705.2 Penaeus japonicus
CACACACACATAAACCACATAAACACACACACACACACACACACACACACACACACACACGTTCACAGACAAGCACTGTCAATATACAGTACATACACATACACAAAGGCAAATACCTATTACACATACAAATTACACTACACGTATATAATCCATATAAGTATATAAGTATATCAGAGTGTCAAATTCGTTCTCAGAATAATCTACTTTTGATCTGAGGGTTACGGGAGGGGGGGGTGGGGGGCAGGGAATTAGTATATATTTACGTGGTCTCCTTCCGAAAAAAAGATAGATAGAGAGAAAAAATAGAAAGTATAAAAGAAAAAAGAGAAACAGAAAGAATCAGATGGAAGGACGAGAAGGAAAGAATCGCTTCACGATTTTTTTTTTTTTTTTTTTTTTTTTTTTTTTTTTTTTTTTTTTGCACAGTCGCTATCATCCTCCGTTCTTTGAAAGACATAACGTGATGGAAGATATCTTTCGAGACTGGGAGAAAAAAAAAGTTATAGAAACTTCTAGAATATTTGAATATGCTGATGTGCAGAATATCCTTGAGATACGCCTCTCCCTATTTTTGGACTAAAATGTAGTTTTCGAGTTATCTTTCAAAATCTGAGATTTCCTTTTGCGATTTTTTTTTTTTTTTTTTTTTATCGAGATATATGATTAGAGATGATTACCACGTCAAAAGATGTGTCTCTATTGACGTGGACATTTGAAATGAACGTTAAAAAAATGAAGACTTCTGTTTTCGAGATAAACTAAATATTAAAATCAAAACTGCTCTTGTTCCCGACGTAGAAAATACTCGAGCAAAAAATAGATAAATAAACAAATAAACAAATATTAATAATAATAATAATAATAATAATAATAATAATAATAATAATAATAATAATAATAATAATACTCCACCCTTCGACACAGACAAAAAAATAAAAAAATAAAATAAAATAAAATAAAATAAACAGAAAACAAGAACCCATACATAACCAACAACATCAACGCCATTACTTCCCTAACAATTGATAAGGCAAACGCACATAAAAACCTCGATAATATCCTTCAAACTGCGGTTCATTCCACGCCGACTTGATTACACACGAGAGCTTGGCTGATAATCCTCTCCTGGAATGTGTATTGATTGCCCGGTGTCCGCAAAGGATGCTGGAGACTGATGCTAGTGTTGTGTGGTGGTGGTGTTATTATTGTTGTTGTTAGCATCACTATTGTGGTTATTTCTGTTGTTGATTTTGGTATTGCTATCTCTGTTGTCGTCGTTGTTACTGTTGATATTATCGTTATCATTATCAGGATTATTATCACATACACGCTAATTAACACACACACACAAACACAAACACAAACACATACACACACACACACACACGCGCACACACACACACACACACACACACACACACACACACACACACACACACACACACACACACACACACACACACACACACACACACACATATATATATATATATATATATATATATATATATATATATATATATATATATATATATATATATATATCAGGCTAGGGCATGATATGTTGCACTTGATATATGGTCACGATATAAAATTACATTCTGAATTTAGCGCATAGTGTGAATATATCATCTAGTTCATCATATGACATGAAATAATTACGTAGCTCTTTGTCCCTGATGCTAGGCGGTCTGAAAAGACGTATCACATGGCACTCTGAAATATAATGCACAAGTGTTTACATTTAGCATTTTCCACTTTACACGCACTGAACTGCCAGCACAACTTATATCCAAGCCTAATCCTTGCAGTCTTGACATCACGTTGTCCTTTTCTTATCTTATATGATCCATAGATAAACCTATCCTGCGAATAGGGGTTATGTTTTATGGTGCAGCTGTCAGGTCTTTGAGAGTTTATGAAACTATTTAAGGTCTCTTGGAAGTTAGCTATGATTAAGTGTGAAATTCTAGCAAGAGGTATTCCTACGTCTATATTACATGCTGATCTTGCTAGGCGATCAGCATGGTCATGCTTCGGGATTCTATCATGGTATCCACACAAAATGTATAACATGGGCCCGTTTTTTTTTTGCGTGATGTACGTTTATTTTGACTTAAGATAAAAAATATTTGCATCGTTTCTATCAAGAGTGTTAAAAGGCTAGAGAGTACTTTGCGAGTCACAAAAGACGACGACTGAACCTTGAATTCCTACCACCTCAGTCTGTGCAGTGATAGCCCAGTCATGAGTCCTCCTGTGATCATGGTGATGCAAAAATATTGTTTTTATACACAGCACAAACGCACCCTGCTCCGCTTCCAGGCTGTAAGGATCCATCAGTGAAGCATTCATACACACTGTTAAGATTCTCCAGAATTTTCATAATTGTACGTGCGTTTTGTTTAAGTATGGCTGAGAGAATAGTATCTTTTTTAAGGAATATCTGGATAAAATATGCTCAATGCCGACATTTTCCAAAGTGGAATACTGGAGT
>BOPN01001568.1:246565-256565 GCA_017312705.2 Penaeus japonicus
TCTCTCTCTCTCTCTCTCTCTCGCCCTCCCCCCCCTCTCTCTTTCCTTCCTCTTCCTCCGCTTCCCTCTCCGCCTCCCTCTCTCCCCTCTTTGTCGGCGAGGCTGTAACAGGTGTGCCAACCGTACACCCTAAGGGGATCACCGCCATTAAGAGGGATAGAGTCGACATGAGTCCTGTGTGGAGGAAGAAATATTTCCATTCTTCATTTCTCTTTCCAAATATAATCAAGAGGATATATGACGAGATATGTGACATGCTGTTGGTGTTGCTGTTATTATTTCTTGTTTGTTGGTGTTTTTTTTTTTTTTCTTTTTTTTTATGGTGATTTTTTTTTTTTTGTATTGGTTTGTGTGTTTGGGTTTTTGGATTTCTGAGGTTGGTTGTTGTTGTAGTTGTTTTGTTATTACTATTTTTATCACTGTCATTGTTGTTTTTATTAATGTTATTTTTTCATTAGCATTATTACTTCATTTGTCTTTGTTTTTGTTATTACTTTCATTATTATTATCATCGTCATCATTATTACTACCAGCGTGATTATCATCATTATCATTATCATAATTATTTTGTTGTTTTTACCATTGTCATTTTCATCATCAACAACACTATCATCATCACGTTCAATGCTAGTAATAATTGTTATCATTATCAGTTATCATTATCAGTATTATAATCATCACTATAATTTACCATTTTAATCAAAGTTCTGTATCTCAGAACTCAAATCTGAATAATCTCAAATATCATTTAAAAATGTAAATTCAAACATTCTCTCCTTGTAATTATTTCTAAGAAAAACTTTTAATCATATGATCTTAATTTTACATCTAAATCCAAGAAAAAAACAAAGAATTAAATAAAGGGATTAGTTAGATTTTATTCTGAAGGTAATATCTGTCTCGACAAGGCAATATTAAACCAATTTTAAATACAGTATTCTCCCTTTCCGAGAAAATGTTGAGTTTTATGATAAGTGCTTTTGATCTTGTATATGTTTCCTTTGAATATGAGAACATTTCTTTCGACTTGGGTGATACATCTTTCTAATACAATAATTTTGGTCTTAAGGAAGTAAGATTCATTTGATTTTTTACTCATTCTTTTCGAATTCAGCAATTATCTACAATGACTAATTCGAAGGAACAGACAATTTTGTTGAATTAGTATTGATATACAATTGACTATATACGTAATTAAAATATATAATCAATATACAATGAAATCTACTCAAGTATTTACATTAACTAGAATATCTACCCAAACAGAATATACATACGATTCACAAGAATATTTACCGAACTAGAATATCTACCAAGATTAAAAAAAGGAATACTAACCACGTACACAAAAACAACAGAATAAAAAGACAGCCTTAATGTTTCAAACACTCAGAGATAAGAGTTTTTAGTCTCTCCTCGGGAAGAGTTCTGGCCTCGCAACATATACACTTTAACACTTGCCTGAGGGGGAGAGGGACGGGTGGGGGAAGAGAGGGATGAGAGAGGTTGGGAAGAGAGGGAAGGAGAGAGAGAGAGGGAAGAGGGAGGTTGATAAAGAGGGAAGAGGGAGGTTGGAAAGAGAGGGAAGGAGAGGAAGGAAAGAGGGAAGAGGGAGGTTGGATAGAGAGGGAAGGAGAGGATAAGAGGGAAGGAGAGGAAGAGAATGAGAGGGAAGGAAAGGAAGAGAGGGGAGAGGGAAGAGGGAGGTTGGAAAGAGAGGGAAGGAGAGGAAGAGGAGGGAAGAGGGAGGTTGGAAAGAGAGGGAAGGAGAGGAAGAGAGGGAAGAGGGAGGTTGGAAAGAGAGGGAAGGGAAGGAAGAGAGGGAAGAGGGAGGTTGGAAAGAGAGGGAAGGAGAGGAAGAGAGGGAAGGAGAGGAAGAGGAGGGAAGAGGGAGGTTGGAAAGAGAGGGAAGGAAAGGAAAAGGAGGGAAGAGGGAAAGAGAGGGACGAGGGAGGATGGAAATGAGGGAAGAGGGAGGGTTGGAGAGAGAGGGAAGGAAAGGAAGAGAAAGAAGAGGGGATTTGGAAAGAGAGGGAAGGGAAGGAAGAGAGGGAAGAGGGGGGTTGGAAAGAGAGGGAAGGAAAGGAAGGAGGAAGAGGGAGCAGAGAAAGTGGGTAGGGATGGAAGGGAAGGGGAAGAGAGGGTGGAGAGAGGCTTACTTTATTGTCTGGAACTTCTTTCTTTTTTTCTTTTCTTTTTTTGTGTGTGAGAGAGAGAGAGAGAGAGAGAGAAAGTGAGCGAGGGAGGTATGGAGAGAGAGAGATAGATAGATAGATAAAGAGAGAGAGAGAGAGAGAGAGAGAGAGAGAGAGAGAGAGAGAGAGAGAGAGAGAGAGAGAAAGAGAAATAGGGAGAGAGAGAGAAATAAGGAAAGAGAGAGAGAAAAGAAAGGAAAAAATAGATAACCGACATTTAAAAATGCAGTAAACAAAAGACGCAACTTGTTCGGGCTCGTGAAATCTCTTCACGCCAGTCAGCACCCTCCCCCTTCCCCCCTCCCCAGCCTCTCCCCCACCCCCCCCACCCCCACCCCCACCCTACCCCTCCCGAGCCTTGCATCTCCTCTTGCTCTTTTATCTAAACTTGGAATAAGAAAGAAAGAGGAAATATTAAAGTGAAAGGAAGATGGAGAATAATAAATATGGAATAGGAGGAGGAGGAGGGGAAGAAGTGGGGAAGACGAGGAGAAAAAAATGAAGCGAAAAGGAGAAAGAGGAAAAGATAGAATGAGATGGAGAGAGGAAGGGAGAGGAAGAAGGAGGAAGAAGACCAGGAAGAAGGAAACGAATAGGAGGAGAAGGTAAAAATAGAAGGAGAAAGAAAGGAGGAATAGGAAAGAAACAGATGACAAAGATAGTAACAAAGAGGAAGAAGAAGAAGAAGAAAAAAAAGTAGAATGAGTAGAGGAGGAGGAAGGAGGGAAAGATACGAAGAGGGAAACAGGGATAGAAAAAAATATGAAGCAGAAAACAGAATGAGATGAATAGGAAACGACGAACTTGGAAACAAGGAAAATTAATAGAATGTAGAGAGAAGAAGGAGGAGGGAAGAAGACGAAGAAAGAAAAGAAAAAGGAAAAAGAAGAAAATAAAAGAAATAATAGAAAATTGATATGGAGGGAGGAATAATAAAATAAAGTGAAGAATAATGAAGAAAGACAGAGGAGATTACAAGAAGGGCTGAGGAAGTTAATAAAGAAAACAATAAAGCAATAAGAGAGGATGAGGAAATATTAAGGATCGAAGGAGGAGAGAGAGAGAGAGAGAGAGAGAGAGAGAGAGAGAGAGAGAGAGAGAGCGAGAGAGAGAGAGAGAGAGAGAGAGAGAGAGAGAAGAGAGAGAGAGAGAGAGAGAGAGAGAGAGAGAGAGAGAGAGAGAGAGAGAGAGAGAGAGAGAGAGAGAGAGAGAGAGAGAGAGAGAGAGAGAGAGAGAGAGAGAGAGAGAGAGAGAGAGAGAGAGAGAGAGAGAGAGAGACAGCGAGAGAGAGAGAGAGAGAGAGAGAGAGAGAGAGAGAGAGAGAGAGAGAGAGAGAGAGAGAGAGAGAGAGAGAGAGAGAGAGAGAGAGAGAGAGAGCGAGGGAGAGAGAGAGAGAGAGAGAGAGAGAGAGAGAGAGAGAGAGAGAGAGAGAGAGAGAGAGAGAGAGAGAGAGAGAGAGACAGCGAGAGAGAGAGAGAGAGAGAGAGAGAGAGAGAGAGAGAGAGAGAGAGAGAGAGAGAGAGAGAGAGAGAGAGAGAGAGAGAGAGAGAGAGAGAGAGAGAGAGAGAGCGAAGGGGAAATGCGCATTCACAGGAGCGGAAGAAGGGAAGGAGGGGGAAGGACACAGGAGATCGTGAGGTTAAAGGGAAGATGAGAGCCTCCACCCAACTCCTTCCTCACCTCCCCCTCCCCCTCCCCCTCCACCTCTCCACCTCTCCACCTCTTCTCACTTTATCCACCTCGTTCCCTCTACTCTCCGTCCACTCACTATCTATCCTACCGATTATATCCTATCTTCTACTTTAAGTTCCTTCATCCTCATCAACTCCTATTCCCACTCCCTCTATTCGCACCCCTCCTACCCCTCCTACCCCTATCCCACCTCTTCCCACTCCCCTCTTCCCACACCCCTTCCCACACCCCTTCCCACACCCCTTCCCTCCTTCCCCTCTCCCCTACCCCTCTCTTTCAACATTCCAAATCACAACCACACATTTAAAAGGCAGAAAGAGAAACAACTTCTTCTTTCTCTTAAAAAAAATGGGTAAGAAAGGAAAAAAGGAAAACATAAAGAGGTAAAGAGGAAAAAAATAATGATAAGAGGAAAAAAAGAACGAATAATAAAGAGGAAAAAAAGAAAAAGAAAGAATGAATGATAAAGAGGAAAAAAAGGAAAAAAAAATAAAGAATGATAAAGAGTAAAAAAGGGGAAAAAAAGGGAAAAGAGGGAAAAAAAGGCTATAACTCTCTCCCCTTCGCCCTTATGACGTTCATCCGGGGATTCTTGGTGTACCGTTCGCTAAGCTTCCATTTAAGGAGAGGGCCTGGGAGGGGAGGGGCCTAGGGGGTAGGGAAAGAGGGGGGGAGGGGGGAGGGGGGCATGTAGATGACGGGGAGGAGGGGGATGTAGATGACGGGGAGGAGGGGGGGAGGAGGGGAGACGTCCTGTCTTATAAATGAAACTTTTTCTTGTATTTGATTTTTTTCAGCCTTGTTTCTCATTTTATCTGTATCTTTTATTTCCTTTTTTAATGGTTTGTCAGTTCTAAGAATTGGGGTATATCTTTTGGTGTATATATATATATATATATATATATATATATATATATATATATATATATATATATATATATATATATATATATATATATATACACACACACACACACACACACACACACACACACACACACACACACACACACACACACACACACACACACACACACACACACACACACACACACACACAATTATACACATATACACCATTCATCTCACAATAATCATCTGTGACGGACACGAGCAGCGACCGAGCGACTGTTCGTGACCGGCCCGTTAGTTACCAAATCTTCCCGTAGGGAGAGTATTATTAGCTCTAACAGTTGCAAAGGGCGTTCAGGTAGCCTGTTCATTTGCCCGTAGAAACCACTCCCAAGATGCTATGGGCTGAACTACACACACACATACACACACACACACATACATACACACATAAACAGGGGGAGTGGGAGGGGGAGGGGGAGGGGGAGGGGGGGAGGGGGAGGAGGGAGGGGGAGGGGGAGGGGGAGGGGGATGGTGAGGGTGAGGGTGAGGGTGATGATGGTGGTGATGATTATGAGGATGGGGATGATGATCATAATCATGGTGATGATGATGGTAAAGGTGATGATGAAGATGAAAATGAAGATGATGATGATGAAGATGAAGATGAAGATGATGATGATGAAGATGAAGATGAAGATGAAGATGATAATGATAATAATGATGAAGATGAAGATAATGAAAATAATGATACTAATAACGACGATGATGACAGTATTAATGAAAACAAACACAATGGTAACAAATACCAAGACAATGATGACAACAATAATAATGATGATGACGCTAGACACTACCAGACACCAGCCAACACCTCAGAAAGACTCGCAAAGGAGGGTAAAAGTGGAGGACGAGAAAGAGCGATAGGAAGGAAGAAATGAGATACCTGAAGGCTTCAGTGCATGCAGCTGGTGTGCAAGAGCCAAGGGGGTTGTTGAGTTGTTGTTGCATGGGCGGCCGACTTCAGCACCTGATATGAAAAATGGAGATGGTGATGATAATTGCAAGAGTAGTAGTTATGATGGTGATGATGATGATTATGGTGAGGATGTTTATGTGAATGATAATGAGAGTTATGATGTAATGATATTAATGATAATAATAACAGTGTTGATGATGATAATGATGATGATAACGAGAAATATAATAATGATAAGGAAAATTATAATAATGATGATAATTATATTAATGATAATGATATCCATATCAATGATAATAATGATTATAATAAGGGAAATGATGATGACAGTTATGATGTTTATGATGATTATGACAATAGCAATAATAATAATGATGATAAAGATGATGATGAGAGAAGTAATAGCAATAGCGATAATAATTATAATGATGATAATGATAGTTATAAGGATAATATTGATAATGAGGAGGATAATGGTGATAATACTAATGATGATAATAAAATTAAGAATGATAATGATAATAGTTATTAAAATAATGACAATGATGATAACAACAATAGCAATGAGGATGATGATGATGATAGAAATCATGATAATAATGATAAAGATAATAATGATAATAGTGATAGTAATGATGATGACAATGAAAATAATGATAATGATAAGGATAATCATAATAATAATGATAACAATGATAATGATGATGATACTAATAAAAACGATTAGGATGTTAATGATGATAACAATAACGATAACAAAAAAAATAACAATAACAAAAACAACGATAATAAGGATGATAATTAGACCAATAATAATGATAATAATTAGATCAATAATAATGATAATAATTAGATAAATAATAAAGATAATAATTATATGAATAATAATGATAATAATTAGATCAATAATAATGATAATGATTAGATCAATAATAATGATAATAATTAAATCAATAATAATGATCATAATAAAAAAAAAAAAAACACTAACGACAAAGCATATAAACCCTCGACTTATGGACTGCTGTTGCCTCCCCTCCCCCTCCCCCCGCTCAAACGTCTTGGAGGAACCGCAGAATCTTTTGTTCAACTTCCTCTCCATCTCAAGAGATGAACCTGACGCTTGGAGAGGAAAGCACCGAGGGCTGTCGGGCTGTCGGGCTGTTCCGGGTCTTCTGGCCAATGATTTTCCTCTCCTCTCTTCTGCTTGTTTGTTTGTGGGTTTGTTTGTGTGCCTGTGTTTGTTTGTTTGTTTGTTTGCTTGTGGATTTGTTTGTGTGTCTGTGTTTGTTTGTTTGCTTGTTTGTGGGTTTGTTTGTGTGTCTGTGTTTGTTTGTTTGTGTGTGTGTCTGTGTTTGTTTGCTTGTGAGTTTGTTTGTGTGTCTGTGTTTGTTTGTTTGTTTGAGCGCCTGTGTTTGATTGTTTGTATGTGTGTGTGTGCGTGTGTGTGTGTCTCTCTTTGTATGTGTCTTTTCTTCCCTCTTTACCTCCCTCTTTCTCTCTTTCCCAACCTCCCTTCTTTCTTTCTATTTTTTCCTCCCTCCCTCCCTCCCTACCCGCCACCCTGCATCCCTCCTTCCTTCGCTCTTTCCCTCCCTCTCACCCTCCCTTCCTCCCTCCCACCCTCTCTCCTTCCTTCTACCCTCTCACTTTCCCTTCCTTCTTTCCCCTTCCTCCTTCCCTCTACGAGCAATTTCCTCCCGAGTTTTGCCTTCTCCCTTTCCTCAAAGATCTGATAGGAGCTAATCTCACCGCTTGTCCTGGCTCTAACCTCGCTTTCCGGAGACTGCCTCGTCTACCTGGGACTGGGTGGGTAGGTGGGTTATTGGGTGGGTGGGTAGGTGGGTGGCTGGGTTATTGGGTGTGTGGGTCTCGTGGTTTATTTGGGTTTCATGGAGATATGCTTGTGTTTTGCTTGCTTTTGTTATTAGTATTATCATTATTATCAAAACCATTATTATAATTGTCATTGTCATTGCTGTTATTATTATGGTTATCACCATATAAAACAAATAATCATCATTATCATTATTATCATTATTATCATCAGTGTCGCGATAGTTATTATCATTATCATCATTGCCATTATCACTGTTGATTATCATCAATACAAATATCATATCATAATCTAATATACCTATTTATCTAAGCCATTACCTCTCAATCACCCATTTCGTTTAAGTACCACAAACACGAAATCACGCTATTTAGTTCTTCTTCTTCAATTTGCCTCGAATTATACCTTTTTATTTCTTTTCGTGAGGTATAATATACTCACTTGTATTTATGTTTTTGTTATTGTTGTTGCTACATCATGTGTTTATCATGATTGGCCAAGACAGAAGCTTCGGTTCCTGGATCGACGCGCCGCCTCTGCTCGAGAAAATTTCGGAATCGATTCAGCAAATTGACAGTCATGTTGTGGGAGTGAGAGCCGGAAAGGAGGGGAGGGAGGGATGGGGAGAGAAGGAGGGGGAGTGAGGAAGGGGAGGGAGGGAAGGGGAGAGTGAGGAGGGGGGAGTGAGGAAGGGGAGGGGAGGGACGGGAGGTGAGGGGAGGGGAGAGAGGGAGGAGTGTGGAAGGGGAGGGAGAGAGGGGAGTGAGGTAGGGAGGGGACGGGATGGAGAGAGGTAGGGAAGGGAGGGGGGAGAAAGGAAGGGGATGGAGGGAGGGAGGTAGAGATAGATGGAGGAAGATAGGTGATATAATTTAAATGATTGAGTAAATATGTGAAAATTATTATGTTACTTAATGGATTTGTCTTCTACCCACACTCATGCGACAGACACAGACAACACACACACACACACACACATACACACCAAGGAGAAGAAGAAAAAAAAAAGAAAGAATGAAAGAAAGAAGAAAAATGAAAAATATATAAATATCTATCTATATATCTATATATATATATATATATATATATATATATATATATATACATATATATAAATTACCTCACGAAACTGCAAATTCGAATTCCATTAATGAGAAAATCAGTCGAATAATTTCATTGCACAATAACCATTACCACTTTCTTTGCAACTTTCACTCTCCTTCACTAAGTCACATAAACATTCACAAAACTTTCAATTAATCTATGAATGGGATCAATTCACGAGATCCACCATGAATGTCTATGTAATTAGTTGATTCATAATGATTATCTTTTTCGACTTATGTACTTGTTATTACCAATATTAATTTGTATATCAATTATCGTTAGTTTTAATTGCTATTTATTCATGTATTTATTATGCTCTCTATTACTGTTATTCTTTCTATAACAACTACTACTGATTATAATAATTATAATTGTTATCATCATTTGTACCATTTTTACTTTTATTATTTATCATTGTCATTTTCTATCATCATTCTACTATGATGTAATTATCAGTATTATTGTTATCAAGACTATTATAATCATCATTATCCTTATTATCCTTATTATCAAAATTATCATTACTATTATGGTAATTTTATTTATCATCATCATGATTATCATCATTATCATTATTATTATCATCATCTTATTTATCATTATCATGATTATTATTATTAGCAATGACTACCACCAGGATTATCAATTTATCCTCATTCTCATCATAATCATCATTAACATTACGATTATTATTATTATCATTATTATCATCATTATCGTATCCCACACCTACATCTTCCAAGACAGACACAGACCCACACTCTACCGCACTCTCTTTACATGACATGATGATAAGGATGAAGACACGATGAAGAAGTCAAAAGCTTCCTTATAACACGTTTTATAACAATGTCAGTTCCTTATGTCAATTCCTTATAGCTTATAAGAAGTCAATTCCTTATAGATTATAAGAAGTCAATTCCTTATAGCTTATAAGAAGTCAATTCCTTATAACACAAGAAGTCAATTCCTTATAACTTATAAGAATTCAATTTTTATAGCTTATAAGAAGCCAATTCCCTATAACTTATAAGTCAATTCCTTATAACAGACTCCGTTGGCAATGCGTATGTCTCTGGCATTTTGTAAAGGTTATCACTTCACTAATAAGGGAGACATTCTGTTGATTGACTTATGAAACAACAAAGTGCTGGAGGAAATAGAGAAATAAGATTACAAACACTGTATATACACTATAAAAAAAAGATTCAAGTTACACCGCTGATGAGATAAAACACAACTGCTATAGAAGCGAGATATAACTTTTTAAAAACAATTTCCTTCTCGGGAATCATTGTTATTGGAAATCCGAAATTTTGATTTCTACTTCGTCTCGTG
>BOPN01001568.1:271565-274065 GCA_017312705.2 Penaeus japonicus
CTTTCTTCACTTCATCTCTCCTTCTTTTCTTTTCTTTTCCATTTCTTTTCTCTTGTCTTCCTTTCCTCTTCCCTTTTCACTTTATCTCTTTCGTTTTGCTCCTTCCCTCCTGCTTCCTTCTCACCTTCTCTTTCCCCTTCCCTTTTACTTCCCCCTTCCTTTTCTTTTACTTTCCCATCCCTTCTTACCTCTTCCCCCCTTTGCATCTCCTCACCCCCACCCCACCCCACCCTTAATCAAGCTTTTACACCCTCCCCCTTCCCCTTCCCCCCCTTCCCCCTCCCCTTCATTAGTTACACTTCGAGAAACATTGACAAAAGGCACCGTTACCCCTCCCCCCTCCCCCCTCTTCCCCCACAAGAGTGAACCCCATCTCCTTCAGGTTCCAATCCTACTTCCGACCCCACTAATCTTCCCTACCCCATTCCTTATACCCATCTCTCTCTCTCTCTCTCTCTCTCTCTCTCTCTCTCTCTCTCTCTCTCTCTCTCTCTCTCTCTCTCTCTCTCTCTCTCTCTCTCTCTCTCTCTCTCTCTCTCTCCCTCTTTCATCCCCAACCCCTCCCCCATCTCTCCCACCCCCTCCCCGTCGTTCACCCTCCCTCTCTCTCCACCAACCCCTCCCCCTCACTCACTCTACCTCATCCCCCCTCATTCCCCCCCCCCCACCTTACCCTCCTGTCTCCCCTCCCCCCGCAGATCATCCCTCCCCCACCCATCCCCCTCACTCACTCTACCTTTTCCCCCACTCCCCCCAACATACCCTCCTCCCTTCCCTCCCCCTGCAGATCATCCCTCCCCCCACTCACTCTACCTCTACCTCCTCCCCTCTCCCCCCCCCAGGACCCGAGATTCGACTCCAGCATCGACCGACAGACCGGCTACCGCACGATGAGCGTCCTGTGCATGCCCGTCTGTAACTACGAGGGCGAAGTCATCGGTGTTGCGGAGATTATCAACAAGAAGAACGGGACGAACGAGTTCACGCCGCAGGATGTCGAGGTAGGATGGTGGTGGTGAGGATGGTTAGGATGGTGAGGGTGAGGATGGTGGTGGATGGTGAGGATGGTGGTGGTGGTGAGGATGGTGGTGGTGAGGGTGAGGATGGTGAGGGTGTGGATGGTGGTGGTGAGGATGGTGGTGGATGGTGAGGGTGAGGGTGAGGATGGTGAGGGTGAGGGTGGTAGTGAGGATGGTGGTGGTGAGGGTGAGGATGGTGAGGGTGAGGATGGTGGTGGATGGTGAGGATGGTGGTGGTGAGGATGGTGGTTGTGAGGGTGGTGGTTGTGAGGGTGGTAGATGGTGAGGATGGTGGTGGTGAGGATGGTGAGGGTGAGGATGGTGAGAGTGAGGATGGTGACGGTGAGGTTGAGGATGGTGGTGGTGGGGATGGTGGTTGTGAGGGTGGTAGATGGTGAGGATGGTGGTGGTGAGGATGGTGGTGGTGAGGATGGTGAGGGTGAGGATGGTGGTGGTGAGGATGGTGGTGGTGAGGATGGTGAGGGTGAGGATGGTGAGGGTGAGGATGGTGGTGGTGAGGATGGTGGTGGTGAGGATGGTGAGGGTGAGGATGGTGAGGGTGAGGATGGTGAGGGTGAGGATGGTGGTGGTGAGGATGGTGAGGGTGAGGATGGTGGTGGTGAGGGTGAGGATGGTGGATGGGATCCTCCGTATCCCAAAACGAACGATAGATCATTCGACTTGCAATTCCTTTTTCTTTGGCGGATGAAGGAAGGGGTGAGGGTGAGGATGGTGAGGGTGAGGATGGTGGTGGTGAGGATGGTGGTGGTGAGGATGGTGGTGGTGAGGATGGTGGTGGTGAGGATGGTGGTGGTGAGGATGGTGGTGGTGAGGATGGTGGTGGTGAGGATGGTGAGGGTGAGGATGGTGAGGGTGAGGATGGTGAGGGTGAAGATGGTAGTGGTGAGGATGGTGGTAGTGAGGATGGTGAGGGTGAGGATGGTGACGGTGAGGATGGTGAGGGTGAGGATGGTGGTGTTGAGGATGGTGAGGGTGAGGATGGTGAGGGTGAGGATGGTGGTGGATGGTGAGGATGGTGATGGTGAGGTTATGGATGGTGGTGGTGAGGATGGTGGTGGTGAGGATGGTGAGGATGAGGATGGTGGTGGTGAGGAGTAGGGAGAGGATGGTATGGTGGAGGTGATAGTGATGAAAGTGATGATAGGTATTAAATATACTGATGATAAAAAGGATGAGATAATTATGATCAAAATTATAATGACAATGATAATTATAATGATAGAAAAAATGATAATGATAACAATAACGATAACAGTAGTAATCATAATGATATTAATGATAATAGCAATAATGATAACACCAAAGATGATAATGATGATGTTAATAACGATTGTGATAATAACAATAATAATACTGATAATGACAGTAACAATAACGATGATAATGATAATGAAAATGGTTGCTATGATAAAACAACAAACGTTATGATTCACTGTAATCATTATTACTATCATAATTAT
>BOPN01001569.1:12500-15000 GCA_017312705.2 Penaeus japonicus
TGCAAGTTCATTTGGATTGGCGTAACAGACGAAAGGGAAGAAGGAGTCTGGCGCAAAGGACTGGTCGGTGCCCTCACCCCCGACCTTCCCTGGGCCTTCGACGAGCCCAACGGGCAGCTGTATGAGAACTGCGGTGGCATTGATCTGGAGGGAGTCATCGACGACAACTGTCATGCGGAGAGGTGTCCCATCTGCTCCGTGGCTGACAACGTGGCCATGGTGTTAAGAGGGTCATGCGAGGACCACACTTACAACATGAACTTCATGATGCTTCTAAAGGACGATGGAATGGTCTTCGAGGGTTACGGTGACTACAAGATAATTCTCAGAAATGGGACTTGGATTTGGCTCGACGTCGTCCACAGCACCATCATCGCAAAAATGATTCGTTCCCGCTACAACTACCCTCTTGGCAGGCAACGATGGAATCTGCGGCAGCCGGTGTGCGGGCAACAGGCGGAACAAGAGCGACAGCTGCTGATAACCAGGTGTCGAGATGGACAATATACCTGTAATGATGGCACGTGCATCCACCTGAGCAAGAGGTGTGATCTGAAATATGACTGTTTCGACTCTAGTGACGAAGCAGAGTGTGAGATCATACGACTTCCCCCAGAGTATAAGGTATCCCTTGATTCAGCAATATATGCGTGTAGACGAACATCCATACGTGCTTACAGTCATGAACAAAATAGACAACACATGATTATATATTTCATTATAGATACTATAAATGATACTCGGGATCCAACATTCTTGTGAGATATGAAGGAATAAACAAACCGGAAACACTTGATACTATTAACAATACGCATTACCTTGCAGGCAAACGTGGCACCCAGACCTGTGAGCAACGGCGCCAGAGGAGAAAGCGGAAAGATGTTACAAATCTTAGCCAACATAAGCCTTGAGAACGTTCGCGTGGACACCTCCGAGATGCTTCTAGAAACCTCATTCAACCTCACTCTCTGGTGGTATGAGACTCGCGCAGTCTACGTCAACCTCAAGACTCATGTGAGGTGAGTCATGCGTATTCATGCTGTCATCTTTCTTTTCTCTTTTTTTCCTTGAATAAACAGAGTTGAAATTAAATGCCGTCTATTAAATGAGAGGAGAATAAAGACTAACTGATTCTGATAGCTGTCTTAAAGTCGTCATTGCTTTTAACCAACATTTCTATATACCATATTTGGTCACTTTTACTTTACTATCGTTTTTCATTACGTCATCATTATCATCATTTATCATCGTCGTCGTCGTAATTATCTTCATCATAATCACCAACCAATATAATTAATCAGTCCCTCCACTCTGGACTCGCAGCCTGAACCTGGTCGACACGAGCCAGGTGAAGCTGTGGCTGCCGAGCGTGGGCTTCCTCAACACCGTCGACAACGCCGTCTCCGTAACCGACCGCCAGAGCAGCACCCACGTCGCCAGGCGCGGCCGCTCCAAGGGCGTCGACAACGCGGTCGCTGAGGAAAGTGAGACATTGTGATCGTATATGTATGTGTGTGTGTTTGTGTGTATGTGTGTGCATGTGTATATATGTGTGTATGTGTTCTTCCATTTATTTACGCTATATTATATAACTTGCCAGTCCAACTTTACCTGGGAAGTGAGAACCCTCTCGTGAGCAGCCGGAAGTACCAGGGCTTCTTCACCTGCGTCTTCGACCTGTCCGGCTACCCGTTCGACTACCAGACGTGCTACCTGAAGCTGCAACTTCGCTCGGCCTTCCGTGATGACGTCAGGTGAGACTTGGTACTTATGGTATGCGTGTTATTTAATCATCACCGTTTCTTTTTTTCTTTTTTCTTTCTCTCTTTCTTATCTAGTCTGAATTTGAGCGCAACGATCTATGTCTCTCGATACTTATAGTTAATTTCCTGAGGTGAATGAGATGCAATTAATGACAAATTCCCCAACTGTAAATAATTTTCAATATCGATATTTTACCAACGATGTTGATTAGTTTCATTACACGGTAATAATCATAATCATCGAACCTTTTGTGGACTTTCGGTAAAGTTACCAGAATGTTCTATTCCTTTATGAATTGCACTTGACACAGATGGGACGTGGCAGGAAGCCGGGTTCAGTACCTGGGTAGTCTGCTTCTTCTCGAGTACGAGCTCGGAGCTTTTGGAATTTTGCCCAAGTCGTCAACGGGGGATGATACTATCCTTTGGGTGAGATTAAAGTTCACTGAGAGAGAGAGGGGGGGAGAGAGAGAAGAGAGAGAGAGAGAGAGAGAGAGAGAAAGAAAGAGAGAGAGAGAGAGAGAGAAAGAAAGAGAGAGAGGGAGAGAGAGAGAGAGAGAGAGAGAGAGGGAGAGAGAGAGAGAACACTTCCTAAATGTAAATGTAATATTCTCTATACTTTGTACAATATATCTTGATAAGAAGTCCCATAGAAAGAACCCGAGACAACTTATACCTTATAACAGATCCATAATTCTGTTTATTTTGCACAATTACACAATCAACATCATGTGATT
>BOPN01001569.1:22500-30000 GCA_017312705.2 Penaeus japonicus
AATGATGATGATGGTGATATGATGATGTTGATAATGATGATGGTCATAATGATGATGAAGGTGATGGTGATGATAATGACGCTGATGATGATGGTAATGATGATGATGATAATGACGCTGATGATGATGGTGATAATGATGATGATGGTACTGATGGTGATGATAATGATGATGATAGTGATAATTATAATAATGATGATAAAGATAATGATAAGGAAGATGACAATAGTAATAGTAATGATAACAATTATCATTATTACAATAATGATGTTTATAATGATACAAGGAAGAAAAGGAAATGCTGGTGATGATAATAAGCATGATGATAATAACAATGATAATAGTAAAATCAAAGATAATGATAATGATATTGATATCAATAATGATGATAATATTGATAACGGTAATTAAAATGATAATAACAACAGCGATATCAATCATTTTATTTTGATTATGATAATCATGATAACAGTTTTGATTGTAAAAAGGATAATGAAAATGATGGCGATGTCGATGATGATGATAATGATCGGAATAATAAAGATTATGATAACGATAATGATTATTAGTAAGCGTTTCAATGATAAGAGCAATACTAATGATGGTGAAAGTGATAATGAGGATGATGAATTAATAGAAATAACAATAATGTTAGCAATAATAACATTGACAATAGAAAAAAAAAAAAAAAAAAAAAAAAAAAAAAAAAAAAAAAAAAAAAAAAAAAAAAAAAGTTAACGGCTTACTGTATGGGACGCGAACTCTGGACGCTTGAGTAGAAGACTTGCACGAAACTGAGTGAGCTATTGCTCGATTGAATATCAATTGCATAAGTGAAGCTTTTAATGAGCACATATTCACTCATACATGCATACATATACGTTATATCGATATCAATGATATTTAAATGATTATGATAGTGATGATAATAATGGTGATGGGGATGATAATGATAATAATCATAATTTTGTTAATGAAAACAATAGTAATGAAAATTGTAATAATAATGATAAAAACCAAGCCAGTAACAGCAATGATAAAAAACAATGATAATAACGGTGATAAAAAAAGGAAAAATGCTAATAATAACAATATATACATGATAGTGATGATTGTGATGATGGTAATGATGATAATGGTGATATTAATAATGATGATGATGGTGGTAATGATGGTGATGACACTTATGATGATGGTGATGATGATGGTGATAATGATGATGATGGTTATAATGGTGGTGATGATAATGATGATGGGGATGACAATGATGGTGACACTGATGATGAAGATGATGATGGTGATTATGATAATAATGATCATAATAATAAGGATAGAAATAATGATAAGAATAATGATGATAGTAATAGTAATGATAACAATTATTATTATTATTACAATAATGATGTTGATAATGATACCAGGAAGAAAAAGTAATGCTGGTGATGATAATGATCATGATGATATTAACAATAATAATAATAATGATATCTAAGATAATGATATGATGGTGATGATGATGGTGGTGAGGATGATAGAAGTGATAATGATGGTAATGATGATGGCATTAATGATGATGATGACGCTGATGATGATAGCAATAGTGATTATGATAGTGATAATGACGATGATGGTAATGATGATGATGATGGTGATGATGATGATAAGGAGGATGATGATAATGATAGTGATAATTATAATAATGATGATAAGGATAACGACAATAGTAAAAGTGATGATAACAATTATTATCATTATTACAATAATAATGTTGATAATGATACCAGGAAGAAAAAAATATGCTGGGGACTATAATGATCATGATGATAATAACAATGATAATGATAATGATAAAGATATTGACATCAATAATGATAATAGTGATAACGGTAATGACGATAATGATAACAACAGCGATAACAATTATTTTATTTTGATTATGATAATGATAATAACAATTATTGTAGTAAAAATGAAAAAAAAAAATGGCGATGTCGATGATGATGATAATGATCGGAATAATAAAAATTATGATAACGATAATGCCTTAAATAGTGTTTCAATTATAAGAGCAATACTAATGAGGATGAAAGTGACAATGATGATAAGGATGAACTAATATAAATAACAATAATGTTACCAATAATAACATTGACAATAGAACTATTGATGATTATGATAGCGATCGGGCCCCCCCCCCAAGAAAATATATATATATATATAATAATAATAACAATAATAATAATAAAAAATAACGGCTTACTGTTTGGGACGCTAATAATGATAATAATATATATATATATATATGATGAAGATGTTGATGATGGTGGTGGTGATAATGATGAAGATGGTGATAATGGTGATGATTATGGTAATGATGATGATGGTGTAATGATGATGGTGATCGTGATAAGGATGATGGTGAAGATAGTGATGATGGTGATGATAATGGTGATGGTTATAAGGATGATGATGCGAATGATGATGGTGATGACACTGATGATGATGGTATTGACGGTGACCGTGATAATGATGGTGGTAATGATGGTGATGGTGATAATGGTGATGATGATGATGGTGATGATGATAATAATGATAATGATAGTAATAATTATAATGATAATGATGAAGATAATGATGATAGTAATAGTAATGATGACAATTACTATTATTACAATAATGATGTTGATAATGATAACAGGAAGAAAATGTAATGGTGATGATAATGATCATGATGATAATGACAATAATAATAAGGATATCAAAGATAATGATAATGATATCAATAATTATAATAGTGATAACGGTAAGGATGATAATAATAACAGCAATAACAATTATTTTATTTTGATTATGGTAATGATGATAACA
Organism: Penaeus japonicus; assembly: GCA_017312705.2. Classification (NCBI taxonomy): domain Eukaryota; kingdom Metazoa; phylum Arthropoda; class Malacostraca; order Decapoda; family Penaeidae; genus Penaeus; species Penaeus japonicus. The sequence continues at coordinate 25,369 of BOPN01001569.1, forward strand.
AGTATGATAGTGAAAATGATAATGAAAATGATATCAATGTCGATGATGATGATTATGATCGGAATAATAAAGATTATGATAACGATAATGATTAAATAGTAAGCGTTTCAATAATAAGAGCAATACTAACGATGACGAAAGTGATAATTATGAAAATGATGATGATGAACTAATAGAAATAACTATAATGTTACCAATAATAACATTGACCATAGAACTATTGATGATTATGATAGCGACCCCCCCAAAAAAAAAAATAATAATAATAATAAAAAAAAATAACGGCTTACTGTTTGGGACGCGAACTCTGGACACTTGAGTAGAAGACTTGCACGAAACTGAGTGAGCTATTGCTCGATTGAATGTCAATTGCATAAGTGAAGCTTTTAATGATCACATATTCACTCATATACATGCATACACACACGATATATCGATATCAGTAATATATATGATTATGATAATGATGATGATAATGATGATGGTGATGATATTGATAACCATAATCATCATGATAATAATGATATCACCAGCAATGAAAGTAATAATTGTAAGGGTAATAGTAATGATAACAAAAGAAACAATAGAAATTTTAATAATTATGTTAATAACAACAATGATAATGATAATGGTATCAATAATGAGGATGATAATATTCATAGTTTTAAATGATAACAATAATAACGAAAATTGTAATGACAATGATAAAAGCAAACAGCAACAGCAATGATTATAAAAGCAACGATAATAACGATGATAAAAAAGGAAAAATGCTAATAATAACAATGATGTTGAGGAAGGTGGTGGTGATAATGATGATGGTGATTATTGACAATAATAATGATGATGGTAATGTTGATAATGATGATACTGATAATGATGAATGGTAATGATGATGATGGTAATAATGACGCTGATGGTGATAATGAAGATGATGGTGATGGTAATGATGATGCTGATAATGATGATGAAGGTGATGGTGATAATGAAGATGATGGTGATGATAATGAAGATGGTGGTGATGATGATGGTAATAATGACGCTGATGGTGATAATGAAGATGATGGTGATGGTAATGATGATGCTGATAATGATGATGAAGGTGATGGTGATAACGATGATGAAGGTGATGGTGATAATGAAGATGATGGTGATGATAATGAACATGGTGGTGATGATGATGGCAATGATGATGATGGTAATGATGATGCTGATAATGATGATGATAATGATGACCGTGAAGATGATGGTAATGATGATGATTGTGATAGTGATAATGATGGTGATGATGATGATGATGGTACTGATGATGGTGATGATGATGATAATGATGATGATAATGACAACTATAATAATAATGATAAAGATAATGATAAGGATGATGACAGTAATATTTATTATAACAATTATTATTATTACAATAATGATGTTTATAATGATACCACGAAGAAAAGGAAATGCTGGTGATGATAATGATCATGATGATAATAACAATTATAATAGTAAAATCAAAGATAATGATAATGATATTGATATCAATAATGATGATAATAACAACAGCGATATCAATCATTTTATTTTGATTAGGATAATGAGGATAACAAATATGATAGTAAAAATGATAATGAAAAAGATGGCGATGTCGATAATAATGATAATGATCGGAATAATAAAGATTATGATAACGATAATGACTAAATAGTAAGCGTTTCAATAATAAGAGCAATACTACTGATGATGAAAGTGATAATGATAATAATGATGATGATGAATTAATAGAAATAACAATAATGTTAACAATAATAACATTGATAATAGAACTAATAATGAGTATGATAGTGACTTTACCCCCCCCCCAAAAAAAAAAATAATAAATAAATAAATAAAATAAAAAAAAAATAAAAAATAAAAAATAACGGGTTATTGTGTGGGACGCGAACCTGGGACGCTTGAGTAGAAGACTTGCACGAAACTGAGTGAGCTATTGCTCGATTGAATGTCAATTGCATAAGTGAAGCTTTTAATTATCACATATTCACTCATAGACATACTTACATATACGTTATATCGTTATCAGTAATATTTAAATGATTATGATAATAATGGTGATGGGTATGATAATGGTAATAATCATAATTTTGATAATGAAAACAATAATAATGAAAATTGTAATAATAATGAAAATTGTAATAATAATGATAAAAGCCAAGCTAGTAACAGCAATGCTAATAAAAACAATGATAACAACGATGATAAAAAAAAATCTAATAATAACAATATATACATGATGGTGATGATAATGATGATTGTGATGATAGTAATGATGATAATGGTGATTGTGATGATAGTAATGATGATAATAGTGATGTTAATAATAATGATGATGGTGGTAATGATGATAATGATGGTGATGACACTAATGATAATGGTGGTGATGAAAATGATGATGGTGATGACAATGATGATGATGACACTGATGATGGTGATAATGATGAAGATGATGATGGTGATGATGATAGTAATAATCATAATAATAATGATAAAAATAATGATAAGAATAATGATGATAGTAATAGTAATGATAACAATTATTATTATTACAATAATGATGTTGATAATGATACCAGGAACAAAATGTAATGCTGGTGATGCTCATGATCATGATGATAACAATAATTATAATAATGATATCTAAGATAATGATATTAATATCAATAATGATAATAGTGATAACGGTAATGATGACAATAATAACAGCAATAGCAATCATTTTATTTTGATTATGATAATGATGATAATAATTATGATAGTAAAAAAGATAATGAAAATGATGTCAATGTCAATGATGATAAAAATGATCGGAATAATAAAGATCATGATAACAATAATGCTTAAATAGTAAGCGTTTCAATGATAATAGCAGTACTAATGATGATGAAAGTGATAATGATAATAATGGTGATGATGAACTAATAAAAAAATAACAATAATGCTCCTAATAATGATAACAGAATAATAGTAATAATAATAATAACAGGAACAATAAAACATAATAATTATTATATTAATAACAACAATGATAATGGTATCAATAATGAGGATAATAATAATCATAGTTTAATGTTGATAACAATAATAACGAAAATTGTAATAATAATGATAAAAGCAAAACCATTAACAGCAATGATTATTGAAGTAACGACAATAACGATGACAAATATAAATGCTATTGATAACAATATATTGATTTGGTAATGATAGTGATGAAGGTGGTGGTAATAATGGTGATGATGGTAATGATAATGATGATTATGGTTATGTTGATAATGATGATAATGATGGTGATAATGATGATGTTGATAATGCTGATGATGGTGATTATTGATAATGATGATGATGGTAATGTTGATAATGATGGTGGTGATGATGGTGATAATGATGATGATTGTGATAATGATGGTGATAATACTGATGATGATGACACTGATGATGATGGTGCTGATGATGATGATAAGGAGGATAATGATAATGATAGTGGTTATTATAATAATGATGATAAAGATAATGATAAGGATAATGACAATAGTAATAGTAATGATAACAATTATTATCATTATTATTACAATAATAATGTTGATAATGATACCATGAAGAAAAAATATGCTGGTGACTATAATGATCATGATGACAATAATAATGATAATAATAAAATCAAAGAAAATGATAAAGATATTTATATCAATAATGATAATAGTGATAACGGTAATGACGATAATGATAACAACAGCGATAACAATCATTTCATTTTGATTATGATAATGATGATAACAATTGTAGAAGTAAAAATGATCTTAAAAAATGGCGATGTCGATGATCATGATAATGATCGGAAATATAAAGATTATGATAACGATAATGATCAAATATTAAGCGTTTCAATAATAAGAACAATACTAATTATGATGAAAGTGATAATGATAATAATGATGAACTAATATAAATAATAATGCTACCAATAATAACATTGACAATAGAACTATTGATGATTATGATAGCGATCCCCCCTCCCCCCAAAAAAAAAAAAAAAAAAAAAAAAGGTTAACGGCTTACTGTTTGGGACGCGAACTCTGGACGCTTGAGTAGAAGACTTGCACGAAACTGAGTGAGCTATTGCTTGATTGAATGTCAATTGCATAAGAGAAGGCTTTAATCATCACATATTCACTCACATACATGCATGCATAATACGTTATATTGATATCAGTAATATCTAAATGATTATGATAATGATGATGATAATGAAGATAGTAATGATGATGGTGATGATAATGATAATCATAATCATCAAGATAATAATGATATCATTAACAATGACAGCAATAATAGTAAGAATGATAGTAATGATAATAATAACAACAGATATTATTTTCATAATTATGTTTATAACAGCAATGGTAATGATAATAATCATAGTTTTAATAATGATGATAATAATTACAAAAATTGTAATAATAATAATAATAAAAGCAAAGCCCAACAACAACAATGATTATTAAAGCAACGACAATAACGATGACAAAAAAAGGAAAAATGCTAATAGTAACAATATATATATGATGATGATGGTGATAA
>BOPN01001569.1:40000-52500 GCA_017312705.2 Penaeus japonicus
CAGAAGGCAGTCTAGTGCAGTACCTGGGTAGTTCCCTCCTGGAGTACCAGCTGGGGACTGTTACCATCTTACCAGAGCTTGTCACAGGGGATGACAGCGTTCTCTGGGTGAGGCGAGAGGAGAGAGATTGTTTTTGTATTATAGCTACATGATTTACTTACTCGATTACCACACTATTTCTCATTCGTGTCTGTGACATTTCTCACAGGTGCACATTCCTCTGACCCGTCGTGTTAACCACGTTTTAATGAGCGTCTACCTGCCTTCCATGGCCATGCTGAGCATCGCCCTGCTAACGCTCTTCTTTGTCATGAACAACTTCGAAGTTAGATGTATAGCGACACTGACGACGCTTCGGTTGCAAGTTAACCTTTACACGGATGTCGGTGTTTCAGTTTGCATTTTATATTGAGTTATAATACATTGTTGTTGATGTTTTCACCTGTGGATAAATCTGAGTTTTTTTCCTTATAGTTTTGCAGTATTTGTATACTGATGAATTATGTAACCTAGTCTTATCGAGAGTTAAAGTCTCAAAGACGATTAATCTTTATTGTGTTTAGGCTGAATGAATTAGCATATCAACGCAGTTCCCTACATAATCGTTTGAGATATAATGCCATAAAGATAGAATTCTACATAAAAAAAAATAGAAAAAATGAGTATAACAGATGTGCAATAAACCTAACACATGCATATTCGCATTGCAGAGTTTGGGTTTACTCCCGAAGACTTCGTACTTCAAGCTCATCGACATCTGGCTCCTCTTCTGCATCTTCCTCACCGTCCTCATCATCTTCATACACGCGGCTGTCGACCTGAGGCAGCACAGCGAAAAGCACAGCGCCGGCGAAAGGCCTTCTGACCTCGAGGAAAGGATGTTGGCTGGAAGTCTCGGTTTCAGGACCCGCCTGACGGCCTCGAGGAGCAGGGTCGCCAGGCGGATCCGAGACCTGTCCCTCTCTCCGGATGTGGACAAGCGTCGTTTCCAGGCGTGGGAGGCAGGGGCGCTGGGGAGCCCTCCTCGGCGGACTAGATGGTGCCTGTGGTGCTGGAGGGGCGGATGGTGCCACCGGTTTTGGACCTGCAGAAGGAAGCAAAGGATGACGGCGAAAGATGTGGTGAGATTAGGGCGATTTGTGGTCGCCGTTTTGTTCATTGCGTTTAATATATATTACTGGCTCACTGCATACGGGGTTGTGTAATAAGGATGTGTAACTGTAAAAGCGTCGTAGCCAGTCAGATAGGCGGGGGACTGTAAGCACGAAAAAAGGAACAATGCTGTTGAAATACATATTGAGATGATCTCAGAGATTTCTTGTGAATGTCACATCCCGTTACTTTCTCCTCGTTTTACTTTAAGAATTGTAAGAACGATATTAAGAATTTTAAAATGCGCACAGTGTAAAGTCAATGTATACATCCGTGTTTATGATCCAAGTGATTACTAGCGCTGAAAGTATATTTTCATTTTGAACGATTTATTCTTCTGACATAAATTTTGTTTTTGCATAACTCAATCAGCGGTTGGTAAAATTTACCACCCGTGTCTGTCTTATTATTGCATCACCGTAAACTAGTAGTGACTGGCAGGTTAAAACAGGGTTTTGATAAACAATAGATGGATCATGTTATGAAAATTACGCAATGCACGTAATAGGCAGTGGATAGAAACATCATAATGTAATGTATAATAGTTGTTTAATTGATGACAGTAAGTGGATATAACGAGGTCTTAAGAATACTGAGTGACAGCTGATCCTGGTAAGAAATATACCAAAGCTCAAACTTTTGAAAGTGTACAAGTTATAATTTCTCTCAACACACATGAATATAAAACATAAGCAACACATGAATATATCAAATAAGTAACATATAAATATATAATGTAAGAAACATGGTACAATCCCCTTCCAAAGTATCTCTCCACCATACAAGAGAAACCGAATATAAAGAAGTTTACCCTTTTAATTGGTTTTCTATACACGTTATAGAATACTTTGGTTTTCTTTGAATTATATTTAATAGGATAAACTATTCTATATATATGCAATCTGATATGCTTTAATTGAAAATGAAAGTTATATGATTGGGTAATGTAGAAAAAAAATACAGATTAATAACCGATACTGTTGGTGGTTGCATGATCATGATAATCATACTGAGCTAAAAAGATCTCATGATCTCTCGCTAAAAAATGATGAAATTAATCATCATTATCATTATTGTTCTCATGACTAATATTATCATTATTATCAATATTATCAGTATCATTACATTTTTCATCATTATCTTTAAATTCATTATCAATGTCTTTATCATCTATATCACCATTACCATTATCATCATCACAATTGTTGTTGTTATTATTGTTTATTGTTATTTTTTGTCATTATCAGTATCCTGTTTTATTATGATCATTACCATTACCATTATAATCATTATCGTTATTATTATCATCATTGGTATTATCATTATTATCATTATCATTATTATCGTACCATCATTATTATTATCATTATCATTTTTGTTATTATTATCATTACCTCTCTCTGCCTCTACCTCTCTCTCTACCTCTCTCTACCTCTCTCTACCTTTACCTCTCTCTTCCATCCTCTCTCTCTCTTTCTCTCTCTCTCTCTCTCTCTCTCTTTCTTGCTCTCTCTCTCACTATCGCTCTCGCTCTCCCTCTCTCTCTCTCTCTCTCTCTCTCTCTCTCTCTCTCTCTCTCTCTCTCTCTCTCTCTCTCTCTCTCTCTCTCTCTCTCTTTCTTTTGTAAGAGGTCACCAGAAGGTATTTACAATATGATTATAGTAACCTCACTAGTTTACATACTTTAAGAAATACGAATACTAAAATTCTGCAGAATTTAGCAAATAGATGTACATCATATATATCATACTAAGGTTTCCTAACAGATATGTATTGCAGATATGCCCCCCCCCCCCAAAAAAAAATATATATTTATATATATATATATATATATATATATATATATATATATATATATATATATATATATATATATATATTGTGGACATTCCAAAATATTAATATTCTGTTACATGAGTATTGTTTATTTGTTTGTTTATATATCATATTTGTGTTTACTTAGATATACTTTATAAACCGTTGTATGAATACTTATATGTAAAAGCACTGTTATGGAGAATTCAACCATCTTGCCAAGACAAAAATAATATGTCATTCTGAACTGTTTTCTCTCTCTCTCTCTCTTTATAAGATTAAGAGAGAAATAAACACCAGAGAATATATGTATATTCATCTTTTTAGCTCAAATAAAATGTTCATTTTGTCTGTCAGTCAATCAACCTATATGAATATTGGGTATTGTTACCATTATCAATGTTACAATCATTATTGTTGCTGCTGCTGTTATCTTTATTATCACTCTTGTTGATAACGTTGCTGTTATTACTAGGATTATTATCATATGTAGTGAGAGCGACTAGTGCTACAAGCTCCAATACTAATAATTGGTCCAGCTTGTGAGAAACGGGTTTAGTTAAGAGAGAAATTAATAAGAATATTAAATGAATCATTTGACTTTTCATTTATACAATAACCATCAAGAATGAAAAACCTTTGAGATATCTGACAAAAATTGCAGAGTCGAAACGTTAAACGACTGGTTTACCATAAGGAACTACTTCTCTGATTTGCAATTTTCAGTGACTGTCACAGCCGACTCTTATAGTGTCACCAATGCTTTCATACGCTATGATGTAAAAATGGACTGTTCACTCATACTTCCTCAACCGTCCCTCATGAACAGGGTAACCAGTATGTGGACATGCATGGTGTGGACTAATAAATCATATATATTGTGTAATGTTGCTGTCAAGGTTCATCTAATGTGTCTAGATCAGTTCCCTAAACTTAATTACGTCTAGATGTGTGATGGTCGTGAATTACGTGTCGTGAGATGACAATATGACAAAATATTGATTACATACGTTATTCGAGACGCATAAACGAACAATTTCAATAAAATAATCAACCGGAATGGGAATCTTCTGAGGAGCTGCAGTCAGTTTACGTTCTAAAAATCTAGCACATCATCAAGAGGAACATTCGTAAACAGGGAATCCACATCAACACTTACTAATTTCATGTTGTGGGTCTGTAAATTACGAACTTTATCAATGAAATCCATCGAATGCTCAATATGACTGCTCGAGAAAGAACCTAAAAGAGGTGATAAGTTACTAGCCAGCCACGACGCAAGTGGGCGAGTAACTGAGTAACACGACGAAATAATTGGTCTTAAGGGAATACCATCCTTATGAGTTTTAGGGAGACCATAAAAATAAGGAATAGACGGATTAATTGTCCTGAAACGATCGAATTTTTTTGGATCGGGGCATTTTGCAGCAATACGTTGAAGACTTCTATGAAATGTGCTAGACTTTTTAGAGCGTAAACTGACTGTAATTTTTCTTTTTGTCAATTACATGCATCTGTTTACTTACCACAGTAAATTACAAAAAGGATGACAAAGCACAAAATTCCAATGTTCCAAATGTCCCATCCCGCAAATTTTGAGTGCTTGCCCGCGGGACAACCTAACCCCCTCAGACCAGCTTATAAGCCGTCAGCCAATAAAACACATTGAAGACGAGAAACACAGCGGCGATGAACCAACGGGCGAATCGCTGGACGCCCCTCACGGTGACCTTCCGGCGCCACCCGAGGAACTGTGGCGACGGCGACGGCTTCCTCCTCGACTCGTCCAAATGCCACGCTCGGAACGTGGGCCCTTCGTCAGCCCGACCTTCAGGCACCGCGCTCTGACCAACCGTGATCTTGTGTCCGGGAATTCCTTTCGCGTTGTTCTTCTCTTCGTTGAGGGTCAGGTCGATGATGATGTGGAAGACGATGATGAGGAAGGTGGAGAAGATGCAGAAGAGGAGCCACACGTCCACGAGTTTGAAGTAGGAGGTCTTGGGGAGTGAAGATGAAACCTGGAAGAAACGTATAATTAACATCCTGTTTGAACTCCTCCGGCCATGTCTGTTGCACTGCTCTATGAGTAGGTCTTTACACTCTCACTCTGAAAAGCCAACATGTCCCGATTTTTTCTCACACTTTCCATAATTGGTAATGTGGTAATGAGAAAGTACGTGCCTCCAGTCGCGAGACATGAGTTTCGAGAGTACTCATGCCACCTGTTTCACCAACCTGCGTGAAGAGCGTAGCCATCACCAACAGGGTCGTGAGCGCCGTCATGACGCGAACTTCGAAGTTGTCGTTGTCGTAGAGGAAGAAGAGCGTCAGGTAACCGATGATGAGCATCGTCAGCGACGGCAGATAGATGCTGATGACGGCGTACCCAACGCGACGCACCAGAGGAATGCGAACCTACGAGCACCAGACTTTTTATGAGGAAAAGGACGTTGCTTTGGCTACGACTTCAAGTAATTGGTTTCTTAAAACTGGCTCTGTGTCGCTGTCTTTGGAATATACTAAAAATTACTTTAAAAAGTATTCCTAAATATTTCAATACTAAATGGCAAGTTAATGAATCCCAACCTGTGAAAACATAGACACATAATTTCCCATCTTTCTCTTAATCAAACAGTCCAATGCCACTTCCCTTCCAAGAAATCATCAGCACCCACCCAGAGGACGGTGTCGCCTCCTGCAGCAGACCTCGGGAGAATAGTTATGGCCCCCAACTCGTACTCCAGGAGAAGGGGATTGCCCAGGTATTGAACCCAGCTGCCTTCCACGTCCCACCTGTTGAATTTACCACGACGACGAGCGGGACAACAGCCAGGGCGAGCGTATATTCAAGGTTAAAACGAGTATCGGAGTACAATATGAGCGAAACATTATGATCCCACGGAATGAATGGCACTGAAATGATAGTGGCTATTTTTTGGCCGTTATGAGCCATCCAAAGCCTCCAACAATAAATGTGTGTGTATATATATATATATATATATATATATATATATATATATATATATATATATATATATATATATATATATATATATATATATATATATATATATATATATATATATATATGTATATATACGTATATATATACATTTATATATATATATATATATATATATATATATATATATATGTATATATATATATATACATTTATATATATATATATATATGTATATATATATATATATATATATATATATATATATATATATATATATATATATATATATATATGGTAGGTAATATGCTCCCTGTACACCAATTTTTGCCTAGCTTGTCTACATGCACACTGTGTTTTTTTTGTGAATATATCTACTGAAGAAGTTAAGAATCATGTACGAATTAGATGTCTTATCGTGACTGTGACTGTGATCATAATTTCATTTTTAGTTTGCTTACAATTTTTCATCTTAAAACCTGGATTTCATTTTAATCGGTACATTAGTATTTCACACAATTTTAGAGTTGATCGTCTCACTTCTATATAAATGAAAAAAAATATTTTGCCATTTCTCTGTTGTTTTCTTCTGTACATTTTGAGACCAGTTTTTTGGAAGGACTTTTAATGAGCAAATTGATCTTTATTCTGCGATATTCCACTGATTAAGCATAGAAATACTACTACGGTTGCTACTACTCTTACTACTACTTACCTGATACTGATATTCTTGCAATCATCTTTGTATAAAACCACTTTTACGATAATCATCTCTACCATCAGTATTATCATAACAAGCATCATCATTATCATCATCAAATAATCACACAAAGAAAACAACAAGAAGAAAAAGAGAAGCAACAAAAGTCTCCAACTTACCTAACATCATCTCGTGAAGCAGTTCTGAGCTTCAGCATCATGAAGCACGTCTGGTGGTCGAACGGGTAGCTGGACAGGTCGAAGTCGCAGGTAAACAAACCCTGGTACATGCGGCTGCTCTCGATGGGGTTTTCGCTTCCGGGGAAGAGCTGAACTGGAGGGAGGGGGACTCAGGGGGTAGTTAGACATTGGGGTTTTGTTATCAATATTCGGTGTTTAGAATGGGTTGTTGTTGTTGTTGTTGTAATCAACATTATTGTTTTAATCGTTACTAATACTTCTGCTCTTGCTACTATTATTTTTTTTTATACTGGCGACATCAATATCGTCATATTTATTGACATTAATGCTATGGTAAGGGATTTGATATTACATCTATACTGGTGAATATATAAACATGCTGTCTGATAAACAGGTATGCTGTCATGTTTATTATTCGGTTTACAAACAAGCAAACAAAGCCAAAAGAAATACATATATATACATACATGTATATATATATATATATATATATATATATATATATATATATATATATATATATTATACATATATATATATTTGTGTATATGTATATATATATACATATATATATATATGTGTGTGTGTGTGTGTGTGTGTGTGTGTGTGTGTGTGTGTGTATATATATATAAATATATATATATATATATATATGTATATATATGTATATATATATATATATATATATATATATATATATATATATATATATATATATGGCATTTTTCATTACATCCATGTCACACACAACCTTTTCGAAATCCACCAACAGAAGACTACCATGAATGATCACAAGAACAATACCAACCGCCAAAGCACGACTTCAGTCCCCCTTCACACCCACCTTCTTCAGGAACCGAGTTATCAGAGCCCGAGGGACGACCCAGCCTGAGGACGTGGATGCTCGTCTGATGGTCCGTGACGGTGACGGCATTGTCGATGGTGTTCACAAAGCTGACACTCGGCAGCCATAATTTCGTCACGTTGATGTCCACCAAGTTGAGGCTTTTGGTTGTGTCCGAGGGCGGCAGTCAGGGGGAGTGGCGTGACGGTCGGTGGTGAGGTTGTGGATTGGCAAAGTAGAGTGAGGTTCGGTGTGGATGAGAGATTTGTGGAGGACGGTGGTTGTGTATGTGAAGTAGTTTTAAAGCGAACTCTCATTGTCCTGACTGAATTTGCAGTGAGGATTGGATTTCAAATACATTTGCATATTTATTTTGTTTCATCCTCTTGAATTTGCTGTTTATCACTGTATTTCACTGTGCATGCGAGATATAGGTTGAAATGATAGATGTATAGTTTTATAGACCTACACAACAAGAAATGGATAAATATAACAGTGATGATATCAAATGATAACAAATATATAACTTACTTCCACGTGATTTGAAGATGCATCCCGCACGTAAATCAATACAACAGTAATTCCATCCCTTCCAAGAGTCCATCCTTACCTCACTCGATGCTTAAGGATGACGTAGATGGCGCGAGTTTCATACCAGGTAAGACTCAGGTTGAAGGAAGTCTCGAGAAGCATTTCCGAAGTATCGACACGGAGGTTCTCAAGACTCACGTTCGCCAAGATCTGTAGCATTCCGTTGGGTCCGCCTCCGCCCTTGCCGCCTATGCTGGTCGGTCTCGGGGCCACGCTTGTCTGGAAGGTTGCTGACAGTGATTTAGCTTATGGTCACGGAAGGTCTTGTATGTGATGTGGGTACGAAGTATTTGGATCGTGAATCTAAATACATACTAGAAAAAAGCTGCCTTCATGTCCAAGACACGACAGGTACAGTACCTTATATTCCAGGGGAAGGCGTATCATTGCACACTCCGACTCGTCGCTGAAATCGTAGCAGTCATACTTTAGGTCACATCTCTGGCTTAAGTTGACGCAGGTTCCGTCGTCGCAGGTGAACTGTTGGTCTTGGCATCTCGTGAGCAACAGCTGGCGCACGTCTCCTTCCTTCTGGTCACACACAGGCCGTCGCAGCAGCCACTGTTGCCTTCCCAGTGGGTAGTTATACAGCGAAGGAATCATCTCCGCTATGACGTCTTTCTTCATGGGATTTATCCATGTCCAAGTTGTGTTCCGAAGCTCTATTCTGTAGTCGCCATAACCTTCGAAGACCATTTCCTTATTCCTCAAGAGCATCATGAAATTCATGTTGTATGTTTGAGCTTCGCATGAACCTCTGAGCATCATGGCCACATTGTCTGCCACGTCGCAAATCGGACACCGCTTGGAATGGCACTCGTTATCGGCCATTCCCTCGAGGTCGATGCCTCCGCAGTTCTCGTATTGCAGGCCATTTGGTTCATTGAAACTCCAAGGTAAATCGGGTACGACCTTGCCACTGCGACGGTATCGCCAGACTCCCTCTTCGCCCTCGTCTGTGAGGGCTGTCCACATGAGGTTGCAATCCGGCCTCAGCCCCTGCGCCCGGAGGTACATTTGCGTTGCCTCTGGTACCGTCCTGGGGATCTTCAGTGTGCCTCCCAGGGCCTCACACAGGTAAGTGCTCTCCGTGTGATCCATGGCGGGGAACACCTGGAATCCGGGAGGAAGCTCCTTTGGGCACAGGTCTCTCAGCTCCAAATCATATTGTATAGCGTGCTGGACTACCCAGTCCCCCTCCCAGCTGATGAAGTTTCCCTGTGCCGAGCTCCTGCAGGAAGCTATGGCGTCCAACTCCTCCTTCGTAAGAATGCGGGTCCACATGTTGAATTGGGTTATATTACCAATAAACGATATCCCTGTGTACACACGGGGGTCAAGAAATCCAAAGCTGACGTATGTTGCCTTAGCTGGATTAATTTCCAAGAGTGTGCTATTACCAGCCACCCGCCCGTCTACAACGGAGATGACGCGAAAGTCGGCGTGCTGATAAAGGACGCACATGGAATACCAGCGTCGAGGCTGCAGCCATCTTTCAAGGAATACGTATCGGTATTGGTAATAGGTCACAACTCTTATCTTCTCAACGTTGAGCTCTGAAATTTTAAACACACAAAGGGCGATGTTTGATGTTTATTCCTGACAAAAAAAAAGAAAGAAGAAAAAAGGCGTGCCATGTATATTCCTAAATTCAATTCTAGAAACACCAGCTGTAAAACCATGAAACAGTATCGCAGCACAACAAACCTATCTGCAGCAGCGGTCGAGTGCCGTTCGTCAGCACACTGAGCACGATGTCGACTCTCTTGAGTCTTGCGAACTGGAACCGAAGGCAGGCAGTGAAGTCAGTCGAGGAAGGGAATCTCGGGTCCTCCAGCACCGCGCCGACACCGGAATCCTGGCCGGGAAGCCATCCGGGCGCCATCTGCTCCAGGTTGGATTCTACGTTCAAGACTCTCACTGCCTTGATCGGCTCTGGGGGTCACGTGTCAGATAATCAGAGAGGAATTGTACGACAGGAATTGTATAAATCACACTAAAAAATATTCGTAGGACATCCGAGATATTAATAGATTGTAAGCGTGTGGGCAAAATTGCGTAAATTTAGATAATTATCATAAAAAACTATTGATTTTATCATCAACTATGCAATTACAACCTAGACCATGCATCAACATCTGATGCATTCCATTATCACTTCCAAACCCAGAACTAATCTGAATAACAAGAAAAGACAAACAGATCTAAAATAGAATCAAATATTACTACCCAGCACGGAGACGCAGCAGAGAGAAATCGCAAAGACTGTCCTTATCCAAAGACTTTCCGGCGGAGTGATGGTCATGACGCCCAAGAAACAGCACGCACCTCAGGTCCTCCAGTCTTTTTGAGTTCAGTTTTGAGAGTTTTTTTTCTCAATGGAAACTGATCTGTTGTAGAAAGAAAATGGCGTGACTCGGGAAGCGAAATTATGTTGATTGTTGTTATCAGGGTAAAGCAGTGTTCAAGATGATTGTGATGATGAAAAAAGGGATAATAGTGGTAATGATGATAATGATTATGATATTAATGATAATAATAATGATAATAATGATGATGATATTAATTATAAAATAATAATGATGATGATAATAATAATGACAGTGATTACTATAATAATGATGAAGATGATTATAATAATAATAATAATATTAACTTGATGATGATGGCAATAACGATAATGACTACAATGATGATATTGATAAGGACGATAATGACAGTAATAAGTATAATTATAATAATCACTATTATTATTATTATCATCACCATCATTATTATCATCATTATTATTGTTATCATTACTACTTTTATCATTGATGTAATCATTGTTATGATCGTTATCATCATCATTACGATTTTATCAAAAATAACATTGAAAACTACGCCCAAATAAGGTAGAATAATAGTCATAAAATATATTTAGGAACAAAATGAGTCAATAAATAAATAGAGAATAGTCCACTTACAATGAATTAGCATTTGTAATTTAGACGAAAATGCCATTATAAACTGCTAAATGCTTGCAAACTGATTGATTGCTCACATCATTGCCAAGCTCAAACAGCGTTCATTTCTATATTGATTTCTCGTGAATGCAGTGACCCTGTGGGGGAAAAAAATGTTACCTTTTGAATAAACTGTTTACCAACATTTTTTTTTTTTTTTATGTGTAACATGAATCATACACAACCTTCTGGAATGAATTGCCTGCCGGGGTAAACTGGCAGGCACTCGATATGCACTCACGATATGTTTTTTGTTTTTTTTTTCAATATTGAAAGCAGAATGAGGAAATATGTTTTTCAATTGTGTTTCGTGACTTTGATTCGAATGACGCGGTTATCGAAAGCGCTAGAAACGCAGGCTTATTTTTAAAGACTAAAATGGCGGCTTAATCCTGTGGTTATGGATTGTATGATTGTACTTGTTCTAGTCAGTTGTGAAAATAGTAAAGACGAATGTAAAGTAACTGCTGGTTAATTAATTATTTTATGGATACTGTGATATAATGACGATGCTTGTTATCATAATGAAAATAATGATAATAATGGTATTAAAAGCAAAAATATATATATAACGATGATGATGATGATAATAACGATTGATAACAATAACACGAATAATCATCACAATAATGATGCTAATATGACGATAGCACAATATATGCATCACAAGATCAGCTGATGATTTATTCAACAATGCTTCCATCATCACTGTCCAAACTCAAGCTCATATTGTTCCACCTATTTCACACAGAACAATTACTCCTGTCATCACACAACGGTCAAAGAACCAAGGAACCGAAATAAAGGGCTAATGATATGACAAAATCATGCTCTGTCATTAAGAAGAAAAAAAAAATTAGTGTTAATCATACTTCTCCTTTTTCAGTAAAACTAAAATCTGCGACTGAATTCCGTTTATTAATAATCATTGAACTAATTTCATTATAAACCAGTGGTTTCATAGCATCGTCGATACATGAATAGGATGAATCAACAATTAAAACGCATAAAAAGCTTAATTCGCACATCAATAAATCATAAGGCTTTGATAAAAATATGATGCAATAAGTTACTGTGTATACACATATATATATGCGTGTGTATGTGTATACATGTGTGTGTGTGTATATATATATATGTATATATATATATATATATATATATGTATATATATATAATATATATATATGTGTATATATATGATATGTATATATGTATGTAGATATATGTG